>JABUQX010017891.1:0-10000 GCA_015478945.1 Trachelipus rathkii
AAAAAAAAGAAAAAAAACGAAAAGGATGGAAAAAGAAGAGATTACTGGAGCCCAGCTATCCAAGTTTGTCCCACTTCTCCTCCAAGAGGTTGTCTGCTGGGATATATGGACCATTCAGTTCCTGAAATATTTAGAAATGGTATCAAGAACTCAATCTTTTTTTTAAGTTTCATTTAAACATTATGTCAGTGTATTGTGAATATAATTGAATATAAAATATATATATAACTAATAATATAATATATATATTATATATATAATTATATATATATATATAATATATATATCTTTATATAATATTAATTATATATATATATATATATATTATATATAATACTATTCAAATAGATGCTTAACGTTGTTCAAAATTATAAAAATAACTCACCATATATGGGTCACTTTCAGACTCAGTCCATCACCTTTAGCTGCCTTATGTGGACGAGTGGATTCGATGCAATATTACACTTATTTCCTCCAGTATCCTGGTCTTGACAGCTTGGTACTTCCCTCATTTACCTACGTAACACTTCCGAGTTGAGTGAAGATGTAGGGCTGTGCTATAAGAAATCAAAATCATCAGCAAGTCTGCTGGAACTTCGGTTCAAGCCCTTTTCTTTCGCCTTTGGTTGCTTTAGCAAGTAGTTGGCTAAGTTTTGGCATAGTTAAATTTTCCACCTCTCGTTGCATTTTCCCCAATCTTGTCCTTGAGGAGTAAGAAATTAGGCAATAGGACTCCGCGTACGCATTTTTCTTCCTGCAACATATCAAGCCCAACAGCAATAGGCGCCATTTATTTCCATGTACTCGCAATTAACCGTTTTATTAAATACTGGAAGACAAGGTTTTTGCTCCATACAAAATTTTTGATATGTGTCTGCGACCACAAGGTTCTTTAAAGCAGATCTTTTATAGATCGTATTTGAAGTTCAGCCAGTACACTTGTTTTTTTAAGCTTTGTTCCCAACTCCTTCTTAAGTTCTAAAAGCAAGTTGTAGTTTTGATTTGAGCATTCCACAATTATTTCCAAAATTATTTCCATGTACTCCGCAATTACCTCCTTATCACTGTACTGGAAGACAAGGCTTTTGCTCCATACAAATGTTTTTGATATGTGTCATGCGACCATCAAGGTTCTTAAGCAGATCTTTTATAGAATCGTATATGGAGTTCCAGCCAGTAACACTTGGTGTTTTAAGCTTTGTTCCAACTCCTTAATTCTAACAGCAGTTGTAGTTTTGATGTTTTGGGCATTCCAACAATTCCTGTCCTTTGGTAAGTGTCTTATTAAGATCGATCTTGCACTAGAGACCAGCGAGGCAACATTTGAAAAACATTCTGTAGCAAATGTTTAATGTGTAGGAATATGCAATGGCGATGTTTAATTAAGGCCAAGTGCATCATGTTCTTCAAGCCAGATTTTCTAGCTGGAGAGGTTTTGTCTGCAGAACCTCTGTGTCCCAATTTGCTCCATCTCTTCCAACGCTTAACCACTTCTTTGCAATCGATGCCTGTTCTCTTTCTCTTCGTCCTATCCGTTTCTGCAATGAGCATCCATCGAAAGGCTGCACAAAATTAGCACGTTATTGTGTATGCAAGGACAACATGATATAATTTTTTTTTAATTTAGTTGTTTTCTTATTAATTTGGAGTTATAATTTTTTTAGCATTATATTATTCATATTGATTTTACTGCCTCTATGCCAATGCCAAATTATTGATGAATATTAATTTTGTTGGCTAGGACTGTGCTAGTCTGAGAAACAGATAACTTCTCTACAGGCAAAGAAGGACTTCTCTCTCTCTCTCTCCTCTCGTCTCTCTCTCTCTCCTCTCTCCTTCTCTCTCTCTCTCTCTCTCTCTATCTCTCTCTCCTCTCTCAAAGTTTTCAAATTAATCCAGTGAACCGTCATCCCAGAAAACTCTGTTTGTTTTTCCAGTCCCACTGTCTGCGTATTGTGGCCTGCATAAGCTGACCTTACTGTACTGTTGGTTAAATCAGCCCTTCTCCTATTATGCAATAGACATCAAGATCCTTGTCACTTTTCTTTCTGGAGGGGAGGTAGAAAGTCAAGAGTTCAGTAGGACAGAAATATCGCAAAGAATGTAGATCTCCACAATGTGCAATAGGCCAATGTCATGTAGCGAAATCTAGAAGCAAAAATATTTGATAAGAAATGATAGTAATGACAAATGAAACTTGGTATTTTTGTATGGACTATATTCTGTTAGTTTTTTTAATCTGTTAGTTGTGACACAACTTATAGTTAACCTGTACTTATAATAAAAACACTTACTTATAAAGCAACTCAAGAGCTCTCTTCTATTTAAATATTTCGCATAGAATGGAGATGAAGGTCTGTTTTTTTTGCCTGGGTTCTTAACTGGTTCTGTCTGACAGCTCCGCCGCTTTGACTCCTCAATTGCAGTGACACAGCTCCTTGTGCAAAGAAGGATGTTCTAAAGAAAGTTTACAAAGCAAAAAAATATCCTATTCATATAAATAAGTTGTGAAATTATTAATGGCTGATTTTAAAGATAATAAAGAAATAAAATTCAAAGAAAAGTATCGGTAAAAGTTACTTACGATCAAGCTATATGTTGATTTTAATGTCAAAGCTGAAGTTTTTTTTACTTGGGACATTCATCTTTCCTTGACATCATCTAATTGCCTCATATGCTCCTTTTGCTTTGACAGACCAAATGTACTTGATAGATGGGCCATAGGTGGCTCCAAGTCATCTTCGCTGACTTTTTTCATGAGGTACAGGCAGCATCACACTCAATAATTTAAAGAGTTAGGCTTCGACACTTTCACCGTTTGCAATTCTTTTTCAATTAAGCTTTTACCCACAACTTCAATTGTTTTTATCCAATTAAAACTCAAAAGCACTAAAGAAGGTTAATCGCCTAAGCACAAGTAACCATAGCTTAGTAAATTGGCTATCAATAATAATAATAATAAATAATAATAATAATAATAATATAATAAGAATAATAATATACTAACTTATTAACTCATGACGAAATATTAAGAATAATAAAACGAATAGCTAACATAAAAAATTATTATTATTTGATGTATTATTATTATTATTATTATTCTTATTATTATTATTATTGATTATTATTATTATTATTTTATTATTATCCATATTATTATTATTATATTATATTATTATTATTATATTATATTATTCTTATTATTAATTATTATTATTATTAATGTATTCTATATTATTATAAATTAAATATATTATTATTATTATTATTATTATAATTATTATTATTATTATTATTATTATTATTACTATTATCATAAATATTAATTTAAATGTCTTTATAATTTATATATATAATTTAATATATATATATATTATATATATCATATATAATATATTATATATAATATTATAGATATATATATATATATATATATACTATATATATATGTATATATAACCATCTAATAATAATAATATAGTTAATTTTTTTATTTTAAAAAGTAAATAATATTATAATATATATTATATATATATATATTAGTATCTAATATATATATATAATATATTATATATATATAAGCGTAAATTATTTAGATAGAGCGCAAACGCAAATTATTTGAATAGAAGCGCAATTGCGCTTTTGCGCTCTTAAAAAAGTTGATGAGCGCAAATGCAAAAGCGGCATTTTTTGAAATTTCGCGCAAACGCAAAAGCGCACATGTTTTACCTAAAGCGCAAATTTGCGCTTTTGCGCCTTTTGCGCTTTCATTTGCGCTTATGCCCACCTCTGATATGATATATATATAAATTATAATATATATATATATATATATATATATATATATATTTATATATAGTAATATTTATTATATATATACTATAATATATATATATATAAATATATCAAGAAAAGAGAAGATGCGCAGAAAGGAATTAATAGAGCAGCAAAATGACTGCTCTGAAAACTCTGATTTGTGAAGAATGAAATGGAGGGTGAAATTATCAGCATTCAAGAAATTATAATCTTATGAAGTGAAATTGATTTTATATTTTGGCATAAATCTATTTACTTATTTCAACACTAAAATTGAAATCAAATTTAAATTCAAATTAAAAATTACTTGTGAAGTAATCAAAGCAAAATAAAGTATACTTTTAAAAATTAATTCATACAGCAAAGAAAACTAGGCTTTTACGAACTTGAATATTCGATATATTTCAATTATGTTTTCTTTATATAAATCGGAATAGTTTAGTCTATCAGTGGACTCTCAAATGGCTCATGGAGTGGGAAATACTGGTATCACGCTGTTTGTCTCTTCCATGTATGGAATATGAATCATAATATCTGAGTTACGCTACCTAATCCCAATCCCAAGGTGCTAATAGCTGTGTTAAGATTCATAATAGTGATATTGTTTATATTATGTTATTAATGTTAGTGAGTAATATTAGTGGTGTTATTCTGATAGTGCTTAGTGTAATAATTAGTGGTTATTTTTCTAATAGTGTTAGTGTAAGTCTTATTAATGTTGATATGTATATATATGTATATATATGATAATGTTATATAGTATATAGTATATATATATAATATATGTATATATATATATATATAATAATATATATATTATATATAATACTATATATATATTATATATGATATATATATATATTATTATATATATTATATAAATATATATATTTTTACACTATATTTCAATTAACCCCCATTATATTTATTATTTAAATACATTTTTAAATATAATGTTTTGAATTGTATATTTATTTGTTTTTTATATTTTTATTTCGAAGCCGCCCGATTTGCACATAGTTAGAGCACGTCGCCAAACAAGCGAGGGTCCTACAACTGTCGGGGTGGGGAATGTGAGCTTCTCTCTCCTTGGGCTTGGCTCCGTCTACTCGAACGTTTAAATGAAGACACCTTCCTCCTTGATTAGGCTTATGCCGTGGAGTGACGGTTGTTTAATTATCATGTAAATTATAATATTTATTATAAATATATATAAATATAATATTATATATATATATATATATATATATATATATATAATCTAATATATATATTAATATATGTATTATATAATATATAATATATATATCTATATATATTATATATATATAATATATATATCTATATATATTATATATATATATATATATATATATATATATATATATATATATATATTATATATATATTTTTATATTATATTAATAAATATATATATAAAAAATTATATATAAATATATATTTATCTATATAATATTATATAATATATTATATATATATATAATATATATTATATATATATATATATATAATATAGTCATATATATATAATTATAATATATATATAATATAATATATACATAAAAATATATTATTATGTATTATTTTATATATTTAATATACATATAAAATAGAGATATTATAAATTTAAATATATATATATATATATATATATATATATATATATATATTAAATACTGGATATATATATATCATATATATATCTATATATATATATATAATTATATATAATATAATATATATATAAATATATATATATATATAATATATTATAATTATTACAAATATAATAAACTTTTAAGTTAATATATACATAATTATCAAAAAATATTTCAGTTTTTAATTAACTTGTAGTACATTAAAAAAGCAAACAAAGTGATCTTATCAGATATTACGGATTAAAAATCAAACACGTCGTTCCTTAACAAAGGTGAAATCGCAACTAGTTTGCTTTAAACATTTTTTAATAAAATACCAACTGTCTGAATCTGTTGTGTAATTAAAATAAAATGAACAAATCTGGCAAAAAGGACAAATATGGCAACATCAAGTTATAAGGCCAAATGTGTCACTCTATATAACATTAATCTTCTTAATTATATATATATATATATAATATATATATATATATTATATTATTATATATATATATCTATATATATATTATATATCTATATAATATATATATATATATGGCTCTTGTATATTATCTTCTTGCTATTAAGCTTAAATCATTTTTTTGTAACTGACGTTTCCGGACAAAATGTACATGGTGACAAAAGCACATATTTTTTTTTTTTTTTTTTTTTTTTTGAACAATGCAAAGTGAAATAAATTATAAATATAAAAATAATAATGCATTAAGTAAGGTACGGTATCCTTAAGTAAGGTATATATTAGGTTACGTTAGTTTTACACAATGTAAACTTTATTAAAATATTTTTATTACCAATAGATTAAATTTAGTGAATCTACCAATTTTATTTTATTTTATATGTGTTCGAATCTATGCAACCGATATGTATATGGATGTGGAGGCAGATAACAGACATGATCCCAACACACACACAACACCACACACACACAACACACACACACACACAAATATATATATATAATATATATATTGTAATATATATATATATATATATATATATATATATATATATATATATATATATATATATATATATATATATATATATATATGTGGCGGCTCGTGGTAAAAATTTTTGTGTATTCAATATAAATATATATATAATATATATTATTATAATATATAATTTAATATATATATATATTTCTCTGGTGGAAATATATTATTTAATATATATATATATATATATATATATATATATATGAAAATTCATATTTTTTGTACCTACATTTATTTATAAAGAAGATCAATTTTTCTTTCTTTTTTGGGATTTTTTTTTTTAAATGACTGCTACTAGAGTCGGTCGGCATATATAGAGCTTGCCTAGGTTTTAAGAAAACGGAATTATTTTTCTGACTCAGAGAAGTAACAGTTGCCACTGACCGCTATATTAAAAAAGGGAATCGAGTTGAAATTTACGTCGGCAGCTTAACGGAGAGCCTTCGAATGAAATCATTTATATATATATATATATATAATATATATATATATATTATATATATATAATATATATATATATATATATATATATATATATATATATATATATATATAATATATATATATATATATATATAATATATATATATATATATATATATATATTATATATATATATTATAATATATACTATATATAATATATATAATATATTATATATATATATATTATATATATATATATATATATATAATATATATTTATATATAATATATATAATATTTATTTATAATCTTATAATTATATATATTATATTATATATATATATATATATATATATATATATATATATATATATATATATATATATATATATATATATATATATATATATATATATATATATTATATATATATATATATATATATATATATATATATATATATATATATATATATATATATATATATATGCTGACTTTTAATATTTTTGGGTTACACTAGACAAGTAAGTCGTTGCTACTCTGCTACCTCAAAAGCGCCACTGATATATATATATATATATATATATAATATTATATATTAATATATATATATGTATATAATATTATATATAATATAGTAAATATATATATATAATAATACTATATATATAGTATGGTCTTGGCTCTCATGTCCATTATCTGTGAACTAGTGTAAGCCGAATCAATTCTTTTATCATAATCTACGTTATTGAACAAAATGTACACTAGCACGCATAGCGAAAAAGTTTGAACTTTTTTCTATACATTTATATAACTTTATTACAGCATGTTTAGTTGCGAATTTGTTTATTGAAACAATGGAAAGGGAAAATTTATAATCTTGAATGGTTGTGGTTAGGTTAAGTAGGGAGGTTAATTTAAATTACGTTAGGTTACACAAGATTTAACTTGTCTTTTTAATGATTTTTAAACGGTGTGTGAAGCTCTTTATTACAATTGTTTTTCATTTTGTTTTATCACATTAAGAAATTTATTTTGACTTTATCAAATAAAAATATGTTCGGATCCATGCAATCGATATGGATAAAACTCCCTCACGGATAGAAGAGATGATCCGGGTCTTGTTAATTATGTGACAGAATGAAGCCGAAAACAAAGTGTTTTGACAATCTAGCTTTCGAACAATAATATAATATATATATTTATATATATAAATATATATATATATATATATATATTATTTATATATTATATATATATATTATATAATATATATTAATTATATATAATATATTATATATATATATATATATATATATACATATATATATATTATAAAGTTTGGTTAGGTTAATTAGGTTAAGTTTAAATTACTTTCGGTTACAATAGATTAAAATAAATAATGTAATGCTTTCTTTTTTAATATTTTCATAGGTGTGAATCTAATTTATTAAAATAAAGTGTTATTTTGACTTGTATCAATAAAAAATGTGTTCGGATCATGCAACGAATATGGATAAAACTCAGTCAATAACACAATTGACAACATAATATATACATATATATACATATATATCATAATATATTATATATATATATATATTATTATATATATTATAATATATATATATATATATATATATATATATATATAATATATATTATATATATATAAGACCCTCACTATGGCATCTCGTCAATGTAGAATTCAACCCTTGGCCCAGTTGGGCTACAACCATACTCGATACTCACTCAAAAAAACTCGCTATTCATTCCTATTATGCACCTCTTCTCGCTTCAGCAACTACACTTCCACTCCTTCAGGCCTCCTTTGCTGATCAGTCCACTTTTTTTTTGGTGCTCCCAGCCGGTCGCATTCCCAGCATACACTCACACTATATATTCCGCTCGACCAACCGACTACATCCATTCTTTCAACATGACCAAGCCATCTCAATGAACTTTCATTTATTCTCACATTTACTCTTTTTCCACACCACACAACTCCTTAATGCGTTCATTCTGTTTTATCGATTCTCTCACATACCTACACCGCCCCTCACATTGTCCATACTGAACACAATTACTCTAGACTATACTTTCTTATTTCTATTACCATAGTTTTCACTACTTACAATGAACACAGGTAACAATAAACCCTCATGTAAGACACTAACGGACTCAATAATTGTCCTTTACATCTCACCAGCGATTTAATCTGCACTAAGCCACGTCTACAAGTCACAGAGGGTGCCTACTACACTTGCAACTCCTCGTTGCCGTTTTCATGCCATCTATAATCCTAAATATTTAACTCAGACACGTGTTCCAGTGTGCTCCAACCATCCAAGCATAACTTTACATTGAGGGCTGTCCTCACTCACAACCATAACCTTATTCTTACCTACGTTTGCTTTAAAACCCCTCCTTTTATACAACCAGTCAAATCCCTCCACAAATCCTCTCAAACCTCTTCAGAATTCACCACACAACAAAAAAAATCATCCCCATTAATAGGTAGGGCATCCTCCACTCTCTTCATTCCTCATCATTTCTAAATCTTACTTCGTCACTCATCCTTCTATTTATTTCCTGCATCCACCATCTACTCTTTCCTAACCCCATCATATACAATTGAGTTCCAGGAGACATAACACGTCCTTTCCTCACTCCGCTCTTAGTATTAAACCAATCACTTTCAACTCCATTTATTCCTAGCCATTCAGAAGCCTACCACAAACACCATATATATCATTAACTCCTGTCATAGAGTTTCCCTATTAATCCTATCAAACTTCTGTTGCAAATCTATAAATCCTTAATACAATTTACTCCTCTTCTCTTTCGTTTTCTCAATCATTTGTTTCAATGTAAAGATTTGATCCACACAT
This sequence comes from Trachelipus rathkii, assembly GCA_015478945.1. Classification (NCBI taxonomy): domain Eukaryota; kingdom Metazoa; phylum Arthropoda; class Malacostraca; order Isopoda; family Trachelipodidae; genus Trachelipus; species Trachelipus rathkii. Next base: position 9,810 of record JABUQX010017891.1, read on the forward strand.
CCTCTACCACAGGTAAACGCACTTTGTTCTTCATCAATCAGTCCCTGTCACTCGACACACTCTTTCGACCAAAACCCAGCATATATCTTCCCCACAACTCTCAATAAACAAATTTCTCCCCCTATTAATTTATTTTTCCCCTGGGGGACAAGTTTTTTTTATTTACCCTTATACATATATAAAATGTATAA
>JABUQX010017891.1:17500-22500 GCA_015478945.1 Trachelipus rathkii
TACATAAACTATCAAAGTGACTCGGATTATTTTTGAATGATATTATTATCAATTCACGCAAGATTTCATTTGAAAGTTTTCCCAACAAAAGAATAATAACATCAAAATTTAAATTTCAATGACATTTTATTTTATTCACCAAATTTCCTTTCTGTGAATCTTGTATAAAATATTGAATTCGTTTTTTATCACAATTGTAAGAAATTAGTGAGGTGGAAAATTTTTATTTCATGTTTGAGAAAGCTTTGAATTAAAGTAAGCTGTAAAGTTTTATGAATCATAAAACCCTCGTTTAATGGATATCACTTGGTGACAAATTGCAAAAGCAATCTTTATATTCTTAAGAGGAATTATTATAATTTTTTTTTTCATGTGTACTTCCTCCGCAACCCAAGCTTTTCAAAAAGGATTGCATTAATTTTCATAATATAATTTAGGTAAATTTTTTTAATAACATAATACTAATTTACTCATATATATATATATATATATATATATATATAATATATATATATATATATATATATATATATATATATTATATATATATATATTAATATATATAATATATATATATATAATATTTTTTAAGATTACACCTCATGGGCATTGCCCTATTCTATGAGAAGAACTGTTCTAGCTAATTATTACCTAAGGTCCAAACGAGGAATCAAACCTTAGCTTCTTGTCTTGAGACTCTGTCGCTCTGCCATTATCTATGTTCAAATGTGTGTGTGTTTGTCCATTATGTCTATCAACATTTTATGTTGTAGATCAGCTTTACTATGGATCCCTCCTAATTAATTAAAAAAAATGTTTTTTGTTTCTGCAAAGTCCTTTTAAAATAGTTTTTTTTTTTATCGCGGACTCTCTATTTAAACTTTTTCAACAAATTAAAAAGAATTAAATCAATTTAAAGCCCTAAAGTAGGTCAAATATTTATTTAAAGGGTCTCCTAATATTTGGAAAAAGGAAACATCTTATATTCATATGATCATGAAAAAATGTCAATAAAATAGGAAATTATTTTTTTAATGCAAAAATAACTCATTAGAAAAGTTAATTTCAAAAACAAGCAAGCAAGGGAAATTTGCTCAACTTTTCATTTTCTTTTACGTTTCCTTTAATTCATTCATTTTTCCTTTTCTAGCTGCAAAAAGTTCTAGTCAGCATTTTTTCAAGAGTTTGCGAACCACCTTTGAAGTCTTCGCGGACCCCAAGAGGTCTAAACCAATGGTTAAGGACCGTTGTTACATAATTTATCTTCTTCTTTACTATATTACAAAATTGATAATAACAAATATAAATAAAAAAATTTATATTTTGTCATATTAGTATTTCAATTATTTTAAAATTGAAATACACGATAAATAAAGCTAATTTAATTTCATTTCTTTTTGAATATTTTACAAAATTGATAATAACAAGCATAAATAATTTTCTTTATATTTTTCATATAAACTAATGTATTTTTTATTAAACTGCAGTCTACACTAAAGAAATAAAAGTTATAGAAAAGCAAATAATAATAATAATTAAAAAAAACCATTTTGGCATTAATTTTTTAAGTTTAGACCATAGGTTCTTAATCTGGGCGATAACCCCTTCAAGAGAAGGGGGGGAGATGCCTGGGCTTGATTAAGAGGGTGATGAGTTAACATAAAAAAATGAAAATATCTTCAATAACAAAACTCTATTATACATGACAGCGCTGTTAATATGCAAAGCAACTATGCAAAACTTTGGCAGGAAATGAAATTACTCTTACTTGCTTTTCATTCTTCATTCTTAGTGGAGAAAGGATTCAGCGCAGCATTGCAAATTCTTACTAACCAGGTAAATAAATTGGTAATTAGTCCAAGAGAAGACTTGCGACTTCGATGGACTAACATTGAACCTTATATAGAAAATTTCGCAAGATCTCCACAAGCACAAGGAAGTCATCAATTAAATCACAATTAAGTTAAATTAACAATTTTAGTCATTATTAATTTTTATCAACGTAATTTTTAAATCTTATACTCTGCATTTTTTAGTAAAATTATTTTATCTCTATTTAATAAATTTAGTCACATTTCCTGCCACTCCCAAATAAAGAGGAGTGTTTGGCATTACAACTATTTGAAAGTGGGCACTACACACATAAAATGTTAAGAACCATAATAGATAGGATAATGCTACCAGCATACAAATGTTCGCCGAATGTCCTTTTTTTGATTTTTCCTTAAATTCTTTTTTATCAGAAATTCAAGCGGGTTTTTTAAAAAATTTCAAACTTTTTTTAAAACTACGAGCGACCGTTTTATATAGACTTCAAGCGTTTTCTTAGCAGAATTCTGATGAAGACGAATGTTGGTGAATAAACGATTTGACGCTTTTTAGTGTTTTAGGTGGTTTTCAAGCTTGACCTGATAAGGATGAGGTTTCCAAAGCTGGGCAACCGTTTTCAAGTCATGTCGGCATTTTCATAACTTAGTTAAACTGAGGGGGTGATACGATAATTAAAGCTCTCTAAATTGATGGGAAACTGATATAAATTTGAAAATAAATTCTGCCCAATTTAAAAAACTACTACAACTGGTAACTGAAAATACTATTTTCCTCTTTAATGACTCGCTTTATCAACAAACGAATGGTATGGCAATGGGTTCCCCCCTGGGACCCTCCTTTGCGAATGCCTTTTTGGCGTTTCATAAGGTGACTTGGTTGGAAAACTGCCCCTTGGACTTCAAACCACTTCTCTATTTGAGATATGTGGACGATTGTTTTGTATTGTTTAGAGAACGAGAACACGCAAACTTATTTTTGGAACATTTGAACAACAAACATCCAAAGATCCGATTTACAAAGGAGGACGAAGTGGATGGAAAGTTGCCATTTCTTGATGTATCTGTGCAAAGAAGGGAAAGCAAATTTCATACATCAATTTACCGCAAACCCACCTCAACATCATTGGGAACTAGTTATTTCAGCTCTATCCCCTTTGAATATAAACGGGCAGGGATCTACTGTAGAATAGATAGAGCATGCAAAATTTGCTCCAATTGGCTATCCTTTCATAAAGAAATGGACTTTTTAAGAACTTTCTTTACAATAAATCTTTCCTCATACTATTTTCGATAAGACATTGGGCTCTTACTTGACTAGTTTATTCCGTCCAAAAATCCCATCGTACGATGTACCAAAAGAAAAAATCTACTTAAAGCTACCATACCTTGGATCCCGCTCTATAGATCTGGTCAGGTTACTTAGAGAAGTTTAAACACCATCTTTTCCCCAATGCGACTTCGGATTTGTTTGTGTGAATGCTCATAGCATAGGCTCGTCCTTGAACTCCAAGGAGATGCTCCCTGCCTTGCTTAAATCCTGTGTTGTATATAAATATTTGTGTGCAGGCTGCAACGACTGCTACGTAGGTGAAACCATCCTACAATTAACGATTAGGATATCTAAGCACACAGGTCTCTGTTTTCGCACAGGTCGACTCTTATCCAATCCCGAATATTCGGCCATAAGAGAGCATGCCATGTCACAGGACCACCCAATCTTCTCAATTAACTTTTCGATTCTCAAATCACTTTTTCAGATCAGAACGGACGGGAAGTAGGTGGTGTGTCTATGTGTGAATATCCAGTTATAATTAATTTAATTTAATATTGATTATAAATATATTAATTTTGCGATTATTTATTTTTTCTTTTTATGCATAAAAAAATTTAAGTACTTTAATAATTTTAAATAAATGTAAAATTTAATAATATTTATTCATTTGCAATTTTCTTATAATAATAAAAATAATCTTTTTATTTCATACTATTATTATTATTATTATTATTATTATTATTATTATTATTATTATTATTATTATTATTATTATTATTATTATTATTATTATTATTATTAATTATTATATTAATGATTATTGATTATTATTATATTATTATTATTATATTATTATTATTATTAATTATTATTATTATTATTATTAATTAATTATTATTAATTATTATTATTTATTATTATTTTATTATTATTATTATTATTATTAATTTATTATATTATTATTATTATTATTATTTTTTATTATTATTATTATTATTATTATTATTTTATTATTATTATTATTATTATTATTATTATTATTATTATTATTATTATTATTATTATTATTATTATTATTTGTAAAAAAAAATTTCGCTCAAATTTTTCCATGATATAGTCCTGTTTCATTTGATGTTAAATAAAAACCAACCAACCAGTATTCATTCTCAGCTTTGTTTTTAATGTTTTATTAGATTTTTATTATTCCATAATTTTGGTTTAAAATAGAAATAAATGTATTATATATTTTATTTTGAATGTGTTATGTTTTTAATACACTGATGATGGATATATCTTTATCCGAAACGTCTGATTAAGTAAATAAATAAAAAATGTGGAAAATTCTAGTTGCTGTATACGCTTTCATCCCTATAATATAATATTATAATATATATATATATATATATATATATATATATATATATTATTATATTATATATATATTATATATATATATATATTATATAGTATATATATATATATATATATATATATATATATATATATATATATTATATTTATACTATGTATATAGTATATTATCTATTTATTTTATATTTAACCTTTTTTATTTTATTATATATGAGGTCCATAGCTGAATATTTATATAAAACCCGAAATTAATATATAATATTATAATAATATAATATAATTATATATATTAATATATATTATATAATATATATATAATTATATATATTATATATATATAATATATATATATATTAATATATATATATTATATTAATATATATTATATATATATATATATAATCTATAAATTATATATATAATATTAATTAATTATAAAATTATATTATATATATATATATATATAATATATATATTCGATGTTTTTAAATATTCGCATTGACTTTCGCATACACAAATATTAAAAA
>JABUQX010017891.1:27500-32423 GCA_015478945.1 Trachelipus rathkii
TATATATATTAGAGTAAAAAATGAAAAGAGACAAGGAACAGCCTAAAAACTTAGATTATTTTTCTAAAAAAACAAAAAAAAAAAAAACAAGGAAACTTTCACTTTTTTTTAAGCAATTTAAAATAAAAAATTGCCAAATCAAAATCATCCAATTGTTCCTTCAACTTAAAAGAATGTACAAGATACCTTACAAACTTCTTCAATTAGCTTTACCAATGATATAGCAGAGTATGTCTGTACAAAACTTAATAATAACCAAAAAATTGAGGTTCGCGATTTCCTCTAGAAGCCCACAAAAAAATCACAAATTTTATTCTGAAGAAACCCTAAAATTCACCAGACATTTTCAGTTCGAGTGGTTGCAAAATTTCACATGGCTAGCTTACTCTGAAAAAGAAAAACGAGTGTATTGTGCTACATGTGTATTGTTTCTGAACATCGAGGAAGCTGGCAAAGGAAGTCATGAAAAGATTGAGAAATTTGCAAGTAAGCCATACCGAAACTTAAAGAAAGCTTTACAATCCTTCAGAAAACACGAAAAAACTGAATATCACCGTAGCGCAGTTACAGCCGAAGATAATATTGAAGCTCTTATTCAGAAAAATATCGAAAGCATAGGCAAACAACTGGACACTCAAAATAATGAAAAATGTGAAAGAAAATAGAGAAAAACTTGTACCAATAATTGAAACTATATGTTTATGTGGCCAGCAAGGACTTGCATTAAGCGGCTCAAGTGACTCTGGACGTATTGAATTATCAACTTCAGCTGAAAATGACGGAAATTTTAGAAGCCTACTTAGGTTTCGAACAAATGGAGGTGACCAGGTTTTGAAAAACCACTTACTTCTGTCGTCCAAAAATTCAATGTATACGAGTTCAATGATACAGAATGAAATCATACAGTCATTTAGTCAGCTTAAAGGAAAATAGTGGAAGAAGTTAATAAAAACAATTTTTTTTCAGTATTAGCTGATGAAACAACGGATGTTTCCCAAACAGAACAGTTTTCAATTTGTGTAAGGTACGCGATTGGTGGTGATGGAGGTGATACTCCTTTTACTTTAAGAGAAGATTTTTTATAATTTGTTCCCGTTTATGATGTCTCAGGGAAAGTATTGGCAAATGTAATTTTGGAGAAACTCGGCTATCTTGGTTTAAAACTCGAAAATTTAAGAGACCAAGGATATGATGGAGCTTCTTCCAGGAGAGGCGAATAAAGAAAAGTACAATCTGTTATTCGGAATAAGTATCCTAAATCTCTGTACACAAATTGTGTAGCACATTGTTTAAATCTATGTCTCTCAGGCACTCTTGTAAAATTCAGGCAATTCTGAAACGTCTTAGCATTCATCTCTTAAAATATGCACTTTTTTTCGATGGAGTTCCGAAGCTCACAAAACTTCTGGAAGATAAAATAAAAGAGTTTTCTAGTAACCAAATAACAAGAGGATCAAAAAAATGTGCGACACAGATGGTGATGAACGACATGAAGCGGTGACCGTTTTAAAGGACACTTGATCCTAACCTGTCATTGAAAAGAATATAAACTGACATAGATAAGGACCTAAGCTGCCATAGAAAAGGACCTAACTTCTCATAGAAAAGGACGTAACTTGAATTTTATAATAACATTATACGTTTTAAGTAAATTTCTTGGAATAACCTGTACCTTATCAAAACAATTACAGTGTCCATTTGGACATTGTCATTGCAATAACTTAGTGAAAGACATTATTCAACTTCTCGAAAAAAGATAGACAAAATTCACACAAGCTTAAAATGTATGCGAAGAAAAATAAAAAAAAAAAAAAAAAAAAAGGGCTTAGGTATTGAAATACAATTCCAAGAACTACGAAGTTCCAGAAACTTCGTTGTAATGTGCCTACATCAGATCCCGAATCATATTACCGCATCTCAGTTTTTATTCCGTTTATTGATGATCTGACTTCTTCGTTGACTAATCGATTTCTCTCGCATGAAACCACAATCATTTCACTTCAGTATATTTTTGCCAGTATAGTGAAATGTACCTAATGCCATATTGAAAAAAACAAACCTGTTTTATAAGAGGCCTGTCAGACCCCTCTTACGAGTATACACTAAAAGGAATTGTTGTGTTGTACTCTGGCGCGTAAATGGCTGTTATGATAATAGATGAAAACCAAAAACTATTTTGATCGACTGCTGGCGTTAATGTGTGACAAGTATGGAGGTTTCCTACATTGATACCACCTAAATATTCTTATGCTATGTATTGTCTTGCATCCACCTGCAACAGTAGAAAGATACCATTTCTGTACATAAGGCGTCGAATAACGTATTTTCGGAAATTAGTGTTGGAGTATGTGATCGCATTACAGGTCGTTGCTTTAGTTATCATTCAATCGAGATCTCAGAAAAGAGGTCACTAATTGAAAATATTTGAAATCACCTGCAGCGAAAAGCAAGGAAGAGCTGAAATTGACCTTATAAACGATGGGGTAAGTTCTTGGTAGAATTGATATATAGTATATAGTGAGGTGTGAGGCTATTAGTTAGGGGAGGGGGGTGAGGGGTGTAGGGTGAGGTGAGGTAGTAGTGAGTGATGGGGTAGGGTGAGTGAGGGGTGAGTGAGGGTAGGTTAGTATTAGGGGGGGTGAGGTGAGGGGTGGGGTTAGTAGTGAGGGTAAGGGTGATGAGTGGTAGGTAGTGGAGTGGAGTGAGGTGAGGTGAGAGGGTAGGGGGGATGGGTATGTAGTATATAATATATATATTTATATATCTATATATATATTTATATATATATATAATTTTATTTATAATATTATTAATTATATTATTATATTATTTTTATTATATATATGTATAGGTAATTTTATATTATATATATATAGTATATTTTGTTGTAGGTTGGGTGTGAGTTGTGTGTTATTTGTGTTGGGGGGTGATGGTTTTAGGTGAGTGTGTGATTGTGTGAGGTGGGTAGTGGTTGAGTAGGGGTGAGTAGTAGGTGAGTAGTGAGGTAGTGAGGTGAGGTTAGTGATGGTTGTGGTATAGGGGTGATGGGGTGGTGGAGTGAGTGTTGGGTGAGTGAGGGTGAGGTAGTGATGGTGTTGGGGTAGTAGTAGTATAGTATTAGTTACATATTATAGTAGTAGGTAGGGTAGGATTGTGTGGTGATGGTTGGGTTGTAGTAGTGAGGGTGAGTTGTGTGTATAGTGTTGTGATAGGTATAGGTGATGATATGAGATTAGTAGTGAGTTAGTGTGATGAGGTAGTGGTGAGGTGAGTAAGTTAAGTGTAGTTATAGTATTATATATATATAATATATATATAGTAATATATATATATAATTTAACTTCTTTTGAAATGTAACCACTTGCGAAAGTTGCAGCCACCCCCCCGAAAAATTCCTGGCTACGGGCCTGTTCAGGTGCAACAAACGATTTAGCTGCTGCAACTTTTTTCCACTAGCATTCGATGACGAAGTGCTTTTAGAGAATTTCCTGTCTTGCCGTCATATAGTATTGACATAGCCTTACTTCCTGCAAGATTCAATGTACACACTTGAGTTCCATCCTGAGGAAAATACGTTTGCAGCCAGCTGTAGTTGTTCATCATTCATTAGTTTTTCTAATGCTCTGGCCTTTCCGATGCTAAAGATTCTGCACGTTGTGTCACAACCAGTAAAAGCATGTAAAAACAAAATGTTTTTACAAATATCACTACCCAGCAAGTCTTTAATTCCAAGAATATCATACACTGGATTTGTAGACAAGTCTTTTTATGTCACTCCGTAAGTACAGTTTAAAACCATTGTTTTTCGCATGGTATAACAAAAGAACCAACAAGTCTGCATCTTTGCCAACAGTGACGGTCATTATTTATATTGGTAGATGACGTTACTGCAGATTAAACAATATCTAAATCTGCATCTCCATCAGCTTGTTTTACAGTACACCTTATTTTTGTCAAGGCTTCTGATACGAGCATAATTAATTGCTGCTTATTTGTATAATTGGCCAAGAAATTTTCTTTCTCCCCGACAAACTTCATAGTAGGACTGGTGTACAGTCTTGCTAATTTTGCAAGGGCTGCGCCTTCTGTGAGTCCTGTCCTTAATGGAAGGATCACTGCCGTAGCCATCGAAGACAACAACATCTCTGCCATAATTATCAAATGTAAACTTTTCGTAGGAATTGGCTATGTTCTGGTGTGTCACCAGGCCTACACTTCACGATGAAGTAGGGATCCTCCATCTAAAACCAACTAGACGTTAGTTTGAGTGTCGGGAACATTTGCTGTACACAAGGTACCACACTTTTTTCTGTATTGCATGGGCTAACTGAGGCTTATCAGCTTTTCTTAATAAAGTTCGGGATACAAAAAATGCTTGCGGATAAACGCAGTGCTTATAATTTAAGACATCTGCAAGATTCATATTACTAACTGTAGCAACAGTCATCATTCTCTGAAACAACAATGCTGGATCTATGTCAAATTGTTTTTCTGCACTTACAACAGCAGATTCGGACCCCAATGTCTTTGCTTTGTCGCTTCTTTTTGCACAATAAGTGTATACAGGCTTTAAAACCATTTTGTTTATGATTTCAGTGCCAATGGAATGTAGTTCCTGTACATTTACACTTTGATCAACAGTAACTCCAGTAATAATGTTTCTGAGAGATAAGTCATCATCAAATGGGGACATAGGTTTAATGTACTCGACAACTTTTTGAAAGTCACTAATATCTCTAGATCGCCGGCTCTCCCCAACTTCTTTGTGCTCTTCGCTAGTTTCAAATGATACGTTACAGTATTCTTGCATTGAGAGGTTGTAAAGACAACACACAGGCATTGATTTAAGCCAAGTTGCCTGCTGAATTTCTGTAAATCCACTTCCACGTGTCAACCCACCTCTGCTCTTAATAGACCGCATCA
>JABUQX010017892.1:0-10000 GCA_015478945.1 Trachelipus rathkii
CCACACACACACACACCACACAACACACACCACACACAGAGTATAATATATATATAATATATTATATATATATATATAATAATTATATATATATATATATATATATATATATAAATTATACTATATATAAATATTATATATTATAGAATATATATATTAATATAATATATATTATATATATATATATATATATATATATAATATATATATATATATTATATATATATATATATATTATAATATTATATATATAATATTATATATATATATATAATAATATATTAATAGTATATATATTCAGTAGCGGCTCGTGAACCGAAAAAATGGGGAGGCACTTCGAAGTTCATTAAAATGTTATATATATATATATTATATATATAATTATATATATATAATATATTAATATGGGTACATATATATATAAATATGATATATATGTTTTTCTTTTTAATATTTTTCGTATTATGTATTTGTAGCATAAAATAAGAAAAAAAAATTGCGTTTGAATGATTCTATTACGATTTGACGGTAGTTGGAAATTGTAGAAATAACTAATTACGTTTGATAAGCACATCCTATGAGTGGACAAAAAATTACCAAAATATTAACGAAAGTAGAAAAGCAAAAATGATTGCAACACAGAGAAAAATTGCTGAGGAAAATCAGAAATTAGAAGGTGGGCGGCTACATTAAGGGCTTGCAAAATTAGTAATAAAGGGCTAAAGAAAGACCCAATATAGGAAAAACAAGTAATAGAATTTACGCAAGCAAATATAATCTATTGCAGAAAAACTCAAAACAAGCTATGAAGCAACAAACTTCAACTTGCCAAGCAAATTGAGAAATAAAAGCAAAGTACGAGCATTTGAAATTTCAATCAACATTAAGATTTAAGAAGTACTTATACCATCTATTTCAAGAGCTTATTAATTTCACAAAGAAGAAACTAGTAAGGTGGAATAAAATAGGCAATTGACTAAATTCTTCAGATCATACTAATAATGAATAAAGAAGCCTCAGAAGAACAATTTAGAACACCAAGAGGGAAAAAAACTCTACAAAAGCAAGATTCAAAAGAAGAAATTTAAGTAAGGAATTTGTCAGCTATATGATTAGAGTGACCAATCTTCAAGCAACTTTATTAATAAAGCAGCAGTCCTACAAAATTAAATAATATCAAAGCCAACCACCCTAATCTCAGCCATTCTGAAATCCAAATACATCAGTAATTAGAAGGTAATAGTTATATTTATAGGTATTAATATAGTTGGTGTGAATGTGGTATTAATATAAATAAGTAACATCTATGAGTTTTCAAACAAAAGCTAAAAAAGGACAAAAATAAATAAAAAGTCAAAATTGAATCTTTCTTCAAAGGAAACAAATTAACAGGAATAACTTAATTTTCAATTGCAACCAATGTATAATTATTATATATTTTTATTACTTAGGATTTGTACTTTTATATATTTATAGTTTGTTATATTTTTAATTATTTTAGAACTCTGTTCGGAATATAATCTTACGATGTTAAATAAAATGCCATATAAAAATCGAATCGAGTTCACAAACCACTTTCCTTCAGGAAGTTCTCATGAAGTTTTCCAATGTGCTTCTAATTAGAGTAGAAGCTTGGATGAAGAATACAAAGCTGTCGCTCAGATGTGAGGAAATCATCTCATCCACAAAATCTAAGTATTTAAGCATAGCAAAAATAAAAATAATAAAATAAATAAAAAAAAAAATATATGCAGTAAACTTTAATAATATGAAATAATAAAAATTTATCAGTAAATATAAATTGTGTTAGTCAGTAATGTCCTTCATTCCTTTATAGTTATTTAATCAAAAATAAAAGAAGCTACTGACGACTATCCTTTTATGTTGAATTACTTTTTTTTTATTTTTAACGCTAATTACAAATGTTCTCTAGATGGATGGAAAAATAAAATTAATAATTAATATTAACAAACAAATTAATTTTCTATGATTACGAGCGGTTCTAGTATGGTGGGTCCGCAAAGACCCAGCATACCTTTGGTGAAATGAAATGGCCACCTTACCGTTTAAGGGTTAACATTAGACGCAAAAGTAGAATCCTTAAAAAATACTTGTTGTGAATTAATTACAGAATCTGTAGAGGCAGATAAAATTCAGCAGTTGCTTACATTAAAATTAAAGCGTATTAGTTGATTAAAAATGATTTATCTATAATTTTTGTATTAATACTATTCAGTAGAGTATGCCCACAAGACACAGCTCAGTAATTGACAAATTATCTAGTAAAGCAAGTATAAGCTAGTTTCAAAAAAGGCAATAGCCCAATCTTTTGTACTTGAGAATAGAAAAAGTAACTAATAAAATTACAAGAGCATGAACAATACTTGGCAAAAAAAAGGGAACTAGAAAATTTAGATTTTTTACCAACATTAGTCATATAAAAATCTGGAACAAAGAGCCTAATTAAAATAGAACAAAAATTAGAAAGTCCAATTTCAGTATTAGCGATACTTCTGTAAAAAAAGGAGAATAAAAATTGTAATTTTTTCAGAAACTAAAATAGATAGTATAGCTGAAAATAAATATCAGGAATCTAAAACTAGTAGAAATTTTAAAACAAAGGTTAGAAGTTTGAGTATTTAATAATCCATCTTGCCTATATGTGAACCAGAAAATATTTTCTGGAAAGGATCCGACTAAATTTAAAGAATTTATGCTAGTTTTTAAAACTAATATAGAAGGAAAAATGTGAAGAAAAATGAACAAGCTTCCTATTTTAATCAAGTATACAGAAGGTAAAAGCAGAAAATATAGTAAGAAGTTGTAAGCATTTATTATTAAAATATGTTATTAAAAAAGCAGTTAGAAAAACTCGAGAAACAGTATGGAAATGAACAAGTTTTATTGCTAAATACATACCTATAAAAAAACTAGAAGACTGAATTGAAATTAAGAATGAAGAATAGTGAAGCTATGGCAGATTTTCTTTGTTTTTAGACTCTATCCAATAATGTAATGGAAAATATTACTCCATTGAATGAATGAATTCTACTGTGCTATCTTTATTAAGGAAATGACAGTTAAAAAACTTCCTACAAGCAGCTGATAAGTGGAGAATAAAGTTGATAGTATGTTATGAAGAAAATAAAAAGGTTAAAATTATCATTTACAAAGTTTGTTGAAAAAGAAGCAAAGGATATGAAACCACCTTATTTGGAGAACTTGCCATTGCGTACAAAACCCAGGCAAAACAAAATTAACCAAAGTGAAAAGAGAAGTACTTTATACAAAAGAAAAATAATAATGACCATAGAATAATAACAATAAAAAATAGTAATAATAATAATAAATGAATATAATAATAATAATAAGAATTACTAATAATAATAATAATAATAATAATTAAATCACCAGTTTTGCAATTTTTGTAAAAAGACAATCCATAAGTATACTTAAATGCAAAAATTCTAGGAAAAGAAAAACAAAGCCAAGATGAAAAAACAAAGTTCATTAAAGACAATAAATTATGCTTTAAGTGTCTCAGATCAAATCATTTTAGTAGTAAACTGTAAAAGACCAGAAAAATGGGAAAAATGTAATAAGCAACATCTAACATTTCTGCATAGAGAAAAAGATAGTACCAGTTTAACAAGGAAAGAGCAAGATGGCTCAAACCCCTCACCAGCAGCACTCACTGTGAAATTAGAAGATAAAGAAGAAAGTAGAGTCAAAAGAACCAGGAAGTAATGAAGCAAAAACCTTTCAGCCAGACAAAAGTAAGTAATAAAAAGCTTATTTTTATCCTCCAAGTACCAGGTAAAATTTAAAGCTTAAAGTAAAGATAACATGATCAAAACATACATGGGGTTTTAGATACATATTGTCCTTCAGGCATGTTTTATGGATTAAATTTAAGCTGCAGAATTTAGTATGTATATATGAGAAACCTCATAAAGATATAGATATAAACTACTATGTATGGACAGAATAAAATAAAAAACATAACATGGTAATAATCAGAAATTTATTGATATGAATTCTACAAACCAGTAAAAAATTGTAATATTGTAAAGAAAATTGGCCCTTTAAAATGGAAGAGAAGTCCATCTATCAAAGATATAAATGGATTAGAATAATTAAATCATGTGCCCTTCAACTTCATAGAATCAAAAATTGATTATTAATAGGAATGAATCAAAGTAAATTGTTAAAAACCATAGAAGTAGTAGAAGGTCATTATAACTATCCCTTTGCAGTTAAGTATTCATTTGGATGGGCAATACAAGGTTCGACACCAGATGGTATACCAGCATTCATGAGCTTAAGATGTCATAAAGAAGATGATGATAATTTGCCTGAAAAATATTGCTTAAGAGAGTTTTCTGAAAAGAATCCTGAACAAGTCTGTGACAGTGTGGAAGACATAAAGTGGAAAAAATAAGGTTGAAAATACACTGAAGAGAAAAATTACAGGTAAATTTCAAGTTGGTTTTACCATTTTAAAAAAAGAAAATCTGCATTTCCTACAATAACAGAAAATCAAGCTTAGCAAATATTGTATCATTTAAAAAATAAAATTTTGAAGGATAAAGAATTATTTTGTTACAATATTGTGAAACATAGATGAAATGGTTAAAACTAATTTGACAGAAAAGTGAGAAACATGAATTATTAAACAATGACAGATTCTATTAAACACACAGCGTAATTCATCAACAAAAGAAAAAAATGAGAGTAGTATTTCAATGCAGCTTTACCATACAATGGTATTTCTTTAAATAATAGTTACTCACAGCCCAGGACTATATTTCTAAACCTACCAAGGCATCCTTTAAGGTTCAGAAAAGAGGAAATATGCTTTCATAGCAGATATAGAGAAAATGTTTTTCAAATAAAGGTACTTGATAAAGATAAAGATTATTATCAGCGCTTCCTATGGTTTCCTGATGTAATTTAAATAAAACTCCAGAAGAATATAGAGTTAAAGTTCATATATTTGGTAGTGTGAGCTCACCTTCAATTGCAAATTATGTTTTGAAGCAAACTACACATGTAATTGAAGCAGAAAAATTCAGTAATTTAGCCAAAGATACCATACTTAGAAATTTTTATGTTGATGATTGTTTAAAGTCTGTGAAATCAGAAAATGACATATAGCAGTTTATGAAGAAGAAGTTAAAGTTAAATTTAAAAATTAGTGGTTTTAATCTGCATCAAGTAGCTAGTATTCAAAAAATTTTTAGAAAATATTGAAAACAAGACTAAAGTAAAGATTTTAAAGGAAATAACTTAACTTATGGATGATATTACCTTCAAAAAAGTATTAGGCTTAAGTTTGACCCAGAAAAAGATTAATGAAAGCTAGGGTAGATATACAAAATAAAGAATTAACAAAAAGAAGTATACTCAGTTGCATTTTTTTTTCCATATACGATCCACTGGGTTTTATTAGTCCAGTACTACTAGTAGCCAAAAAGATATTTCAAAATTTATGCGATAGAAAGGTTAAATGGGATGATGAAATTCCATCCAGGATATAAAAAAAAAGTTACAAAAAATGGCTAAGTGATGTAATAGCTAAATGATTTTCAAATCCCTAGGCCATATAATCCAAATTGTCTAAAGTTAAAAGTGTAAAACTACATTATTTTTCAGATGGTTCTCAAATTGCATATGCAGCAGTAGCATATATAAGATTCATTGGAGAGAATTAATGAAATATATGTGCATTGGTGTTATCTAAAACAAAATTGATACCATTAAATAAAAAATTGAGTTAACTATTCCAAGAATAGAACTGAGCAAGCAAAATTAGCAGTCAACAATACACCAAATTTGTAAAAAGATGAATAGATTATGACAAGTAAAGGAGTTTTTTGGATCACGATAGTGAAATTGTATACAATATTGGCAAAGAAAAGGGAACAAAAAGATTCAAAAAGATTTGTACATAATAGAGTTAATTATATTAGATCACAAACAGATATAAGCCAATGGAATTATGTACCAGGCAAGCTAAATATTGCAGATATAGCAAGTAAAAGGATATCTGTTAAGGAGTTTTTGAACAATAAACTATGGAGCACTGGTCCAGAATTTTTGCACAAAGACAAAGCTCAATGGCCTGAGCAAAATAAAGAAAATAAATTAGATGATGAAAATGATGAAATTATAAAAAGTAAACCAGTAATGGCCATACAACTACAAGAAAGCTCAACAGACAAGCTCATACATTCTGTCTCAGATTGGATGAAATTAAAAACAAAAGTAGCATGGATTTTAAGAGTTAAAGAAAATTTGCATAAAAAAAACCTGGAATAAAGGTGCTATGACAATCACAGAATTAAAAAATGCAGAAAGAAAAGGCTATTTACAAATATGACACAAATAAAAGAATTTCATGATATACAATACAAAATAAAAAAAAGAAAGAAGCCTTACCAAAGAGGCACATTTTGGCAAAAAATTCCTACCATTTATAGATTGGTAAGAGAAATTAAGAGTAGGTGGAGAATAAAAATCTGAATGATTATTCATATGATTTTTAAACATCCAATTATCTTGCCAAATAGTCATGTTACAATGTTAATAATGAGACATTACCATAGAATTAATGGACATTTAGGAAAACAAACAGTTTTAAATGCTTTAAGAGAGAAGTACTATATCATTGGAGCAAGCAGAAGTATTAAGAAGATTTTAAAAGATTGCATAATATGTAGGAAGCTCCATACAAGGCCAACTCAGCAGTTGATGGGAGATTTGCCCAAAGATAGATTAAAATGTGATGTACCACCATTTACAAGTATTGGTATAGATGCCTTTGGCCCTTTTCTTGTAGTAAGGGGAAGAGGGAAGGTAAGAGAAAAAAGATGTGAAATAGAATTCATTATAAATAACAGACCAATAACAGAATTTTCAAATGATTTAGAAAACTTAGAAGCTTTGACACCAAATCATCTACTAACCCTTAAAGGCAATATAACATTCCCACCAGGTTTATTTCAAGATAAAGATTGCTACTTATATAAAAGATGGAAACAAGTTCAGTATCTTGCTGATTTATTTTGGAGAAGATGGATCAAAGAATATGTCCCTTTATTGCAAAAAAGAAGTAAATGGTTAGCAGAAAAAGAATCACACAAAGAAGGAGATTTAGTTCTTTTAATAGATGACTTCAAACCAAGAAATATGTGGAATTTAGGAAAAATAGTAAAAGTTACAAAGATGACTCAAACAGAGTGAGAATAGTAGATGTGAAAATAAATAAAGACAAGAATACTTTAAATACAAAAATTTTGAAAAGACCAATAACAAAATTAATTTTGCTGAGAGGTAAAGTGAGGATTAAACAAGAAAGACAAACAGAATTATAAACTTAAGGAAACTAAGAATAACAAGAAACTTAATATTCTTGCCAAGAGGATTAAATGTTGACTTGTCTCATTTTAAAAATATAAGAAAAAATATAATAAAAATACTAAAAAATATACAAAAGGAAAATTAGAAAATTCATTACTATTCATACTATGTGAAGCATCAACTATGGTTACAAAAAAAATTACCAAAATATAGAAATGTAGAAAAGCAAAAATTGATTTCAACACAGAAAGAAATTTGCTGAGGAAATCAGAATAGAAGGTGGGGAAAAATGGCAACAGGCAACATTAAGGGCTTGCAATAGAATAAAGGCTAAAGAAAGCCCAATATTAAGAAAAACCAAGTAATTAGAAGATACTCAGCAAATATAAGCTATTGCAAAAACTCAAACAAGCTATTGAGGCAACAAACTGTCAACTTTGCCAAGCAAATTGAGAAAAATAAAAGCAAAGTACAGCATTGAAATTCAATCAAAATTAAGCCATTTGAAGAAGCCTTAGTACCATCTATTTCAATAGCTTATTAATTCACAAAGAAGAAACTGATTAAGGTGGAAGTAATAGCAATTGACTAAATTCTTCAATCAATAAGTATATGAATAAAGAATCAAGCAGAAAATTTGGAACTCGCATGAAAAAAAGTCAACAAAAGGTAAAGAATTCACAAAGAAGAAATTTAATTAAGGAATTGTCAGCTATAAGATTAGAGTGACCAATCTTCAGCAACTTTATTAATAAAGCAGCTTAGCCTACAATTAAGTAGTATCAAAGCCAACCACCCTAATCTCAGCCATTCTGAAATCCAAAATATCAGTAATTAAGAAGGTAATAGGTATATTTATAGGTATTAATATAGTTGGTGTGAATGTGGTATTAATATAAATAAGTAACATCTATGAGTTTCAAACAAAAGCTAAAAGGACAAAAATAAATAAAAAGTCCAAAAAATACTGATAATTTTTTATTGAACACTTATTAACAGGAATAACTAATTTTCAATGCAACCAATGTGTTTAATTATTATGTTTATTTTTAGCATTAGTATTTGTACTTTTTTATATATTTATATGTTATAGTTTTCTATATTTTAGAACCTGTTTCGAATATATCTACGGATGTTTAAATAAAATGCATAATTCGAATCGAGTATCACAAACCACTGATGTCAGAGATTTCTCATTGTCTGTTAAAAAATAATGATATATATTATATATATATATATATTATATAAATATATATATTATATATAACTATATATATATATATAATATATATATATAATATTATATATAATTGTAATATATATATATTATATTATATATATATATATAAATTATATATATATATAATATATATATATATATATATATATAATTATATATATATATATATATATAATATATTATATTATATTATATATATATAATATATATATAATATATATATATATAAAGGGATACAAATTGTATGTAAAGTTACTCACCAACTATAGCTATTTGAAAAGAAGATCAATTCCTCTTCCTTTTCTTCTGCGAACTTATTTATTATATTTTCATACCAGGATGGATGATTTGAAAACTTAATTAAAAGTTCTGTTTTCTATTTAAAGTAAGGCCAAATTTGAGTCTGCCCTGATCATCGTGCTTCGGAGGGATGTCTTTATACTATTTAGGCAGAAAAAACTCCCATTCAACAGATTGGCCGTTTTGTTGCTGGTATTGTGGCGATCAGACTAAAAAGTCTATAAGAATCAGGAAACCCATCTTGTGAATTATTCTCTACGATGGTTTTTAAATAGTTTGAATGTCCTTGATTCCGAAAGAGATTAGCATTTATTTGGTCATAAATCACGGTTAAATTCATTGCGTAAAAATGATTTCAAAAAAATACCATATGTTTTTTTTCTTTTATGGCAATTAAAGAATCTAAGGCTTCTTCAGGAAACTTGTTTTGGAAGCTAGAAAATTTGTGGGATTCCCTAAATGTAGGAATTTATGGCCGATAAATCTGAGAATCTTAACCTTACTGAACGATGAATTATCCAATATTTTCACAAAAGCTTTCTTCTTATAATGGCTTGGACAAATATTGATTTCTTCTCTTCTCTCTCTCTCTCTCTCTCTCTCTCTCTCTCTCTCTCTCTCTCTCTCTATATAATATATATATATATATATATAATTATATATATATATATATATATATATATATATATATATATAATATATATTATATAATTATATATATATATATATTATCATATATATATATATATATTAAATAAGGTTTTGTTTTATTTAATTTAAAAAAAAATAGTTTTCTTTATTTTATTTTGTTTCACATATTTATTGCAAACTGGCAACTTTATTTATGAGTAGTGTTGCCAATTTTGGGAGGAGGCATTTTATGACGTTTTTGAGAGGAGGCCTTGTGAAAAATCCCCAAAATAGACAAAATAAGAATACGGTTTTCTTTTACGTGCCATGACAACATGTTTTGAAATTTATAATTACACTTTTCTTACGGAGCACAAATCGAAATTTCTCCAGTCAATGATTCATATGAAAAATAATGTTTGGGAATTGAAATAAATTGATTTTAATGTAAAATTAGACGTTCATGTA
>JABUQX010017892.1:17500-42500 GCA_015478945.1 Trachelipus rathkii
TTGCCATCTTCTTTTCGGTCTTCCTACTGGTCTCGCTCTCATAGGTCTCCTCTTAAGTAATCTTCGCGCATATCTCCAGTCTTCTATTCTCCACACATGTCTAAACCATCTCAGCTGGTTTCGCTCCAATATATTTATTATTGGTTGACTAAAGCTCTTCTCTTATTGTTTTACTCCTAACTCTGTCCTTCAGCGTTACTCCTCTTATGAATCTCAATACTCGTATTTCCGCATCTTCTATTTCACTCTTCTTTGTCGTATTCAATACCAAAAATTCCGACCCGTAAAGTAGTGTTGGTTGTAGGATGATTTTATAAATTTCACCCTTTCGCTCTTATCGCGCACTCCTCTTCTGCATCATCAACGTGTACAAACACTCCTAACATTCCTTGAGTATTTCCTTCTTTTTATCAGGCTTCAGCTATCCAACTTTTTCCCTTCAACAACTGTTTTCCAACTGTTGAATCTACTGGTTAGTTTCAACTGAATATCCTCCAACCATATCTCCGCGTGTTCTCCATGTCTCGATATCGCCATTATCTCCGTCTTTCCAGTTTAACCTCATTTCTCACCCCCTCCTAACTCATTACATACTATTCACAGTAGATTGTAGTTCAGATGTATTTCTTTGTCACACAGCCTCATCGTCGCGTATTACAAAGGGTATTCCTTCCACTCTCATAACATGATCGCTCTTCAAGCAGTGTTCAGATATTGCTCAAAAATTCAAGGGGATATCCACTTCTCTGCCTTACTCCTGTCTTCGTTTCAACCAATTTCTCCCTTTCCAGTTCCATTATAACTGTGTTTATGGGTTTTCATACATTTTCCTTATTATCCTTATCAGCTTCTTGCTTATTCCATACGCAGAGTCCTCCATCACACTTCACAATATCTCTCTTTGTATTCTATCAAAAGCTTTCATTAAATCTATAAATGTGATATATGCTGTCTTATTTCATTCTATGCACTTTTCCACTATCAATTTTAAAGAGAACACCAAATCATTTAAACTTCTCTCTGCTCTGAATCCATGTTGCCACTCTCAGATCTTTTCCTCCAATCCTCTCCTGATTCTTTTTTCAATTATCCTCTCGTATATTTTATAAGCTCAATAGCAGAACTATTCCTATGTAATTGTTACATTCTATTTTTATCTCCTTTTTTTTGTGCATAAGGTATATTACTGCTTTTCTCCAATCTGACAGTATGTTCTCCTTCCTCTATTTACAATCTGTAAGTTCCATCATCCATGCCACCGTACCTACTCCTGTTCTAAATATTTCATTATTCAATCCATCGATTCCAAGGCTCTTTCCATTGTTGATGGTTCATAAAGCTTGTCTCACTTCTTCGCAATGTATTGGTTCTAAATCTTTCTGTTCTTAGTCTTCCACTTTTGGGTTCTCCTTCTCTATATATTCCTCATCGTCCCCCACATTCAATAATTCATTAAAATATTCTTTCTATATCTCCTAGGCTATTTCACTATCCACTACAGGTTCTCTTTTCTTTGTTGAATATCACATTCGTGTTAGGTTCATCTTTTGTTCTCAACCTCTTAGCCATTCCTCATGGCATCCTCCAATTCTCCTCCTATCCTTTCCCATGACAAATCTCTTTATTTCTCGCCGTTGTCCTTGTCTTCGTCCATAAACGGTATTTCTTGTTTTTTTTCTCTCTCTTATTACGGCCCTGGCTTCCTCATTTCAAAAGACTGTCTTTTTCCTTTTTCCACTACTTATCTTTTTTGTTCCAATCACTTCTCGTGCAACATGCTCCACACCTTCTCTGAAATCTCTCCAACCTTCCTCTGCTCATTCCACAAATCTTAAGATTTCTTATTTTATAATCAGTTTGTTGTTGAAATCTTCTCCGGCGTTTTCATTCTTTAATTTTTCAATACAGTATCGTTCTTTGGTTACTTTCTTCGGTTTCTTTCTTTGTCCCCATCCTACAGTATCTTCCCAAACCACAAGTTTGTGGTCGGAATCTAGAGACACTGATAGTATACTTTTTACATCCATGAACACCCTCTTATCATTACATATCATTAGATCTATCGTCAATTTTTCGGTGTATTCCTGATTTCTGAAATCGACCGGTACTATGTTCACTTTTTACTCTCCCAATGTTTAAAAAAGCTGTTCATGATCGTTGTACCATTTCTTACGGCAAAGTCCACTAGTGTTTCTCCATCTACTTTTTTTGCTCCTATTCCGAATGCCCCAACAGCAGTTCCCTCCCCTTTTATCCTTACTTGTACATGAGCATTCATATCTCCCATAATTATTATGCGTCCTTCTCTCCTTCCATCATATATATCCTGCAGGGCGTCCATAAACTCTATCTTCTCCTCCATAGGTCTTCCCTGGTGCTGTACATAGACCTGTATAATACTTAACCTTGACTCTCTACCTTTCAACGTTACGGCCATAATTTTCTCGTTCACTAGTACCATTTCTACTCCACATTTATCTGTTTCTGGTGTCAAGACAATCTCTACACCGTGTCTTCTCTCCTCTTTCCTACCCTTATACACCATGACGTAAGCATTATATAATTTCTTCACTCCCTCTTCTTTATACCTCACATCACCCCCCTTAAGATATTCAGACCAATCTCGTTCATCAGCTCCACAGCCTCTTTTGTAGTTATAGTCCTTTTTTCGTAGTCCGTGAGCTTACTAGGTCTTGTACCGAGAAGTCTGTTCGTTTTTCCTAGACACAACATTGGTTTCATGAGCTTGAAGTGTTTTATGCTGCCGGCTTTCTAGGCCTATATATATATATATATATATATATATATATATATAGTATAATATCATATATATAATATATATATATTATATAATATATATAGATAATTTATATATATATATAAAATTATATATATATATATATATATTATATATATATATATATAATATATATATATATATATATATATATATATATATTATATATATATAAGATATATATGTATATATATATATATTATATATGTTATAGTAATTTATATAATAAATATATATATATATATATATATATATATATATATATATATATATATATATATATATATATATATATATATATATAAGGTATTATCCCCATTGTGCATTTTTGGCGTGATAGAGTATATAACCTATAGCACTATAATGATCAATTGTTCACCACTCTTCGTACTCATTTTACCCACCCTTTTAGAATTGGGATAAACCTTCTTATATTTACTTATTATAATTCAGCACTTCTTTTAAGAAATGGTCCTTCATTCACCCCTTCCCCCCTTCATCACTTAGAGGTTGACGGCCTCCAGTGGAGTAATTGGAACCGTTACAAAATTTCAGGCCTGTTCACGGTCTGCTTTCTTTATTATTTTCTGCAACATTCTAGGCTTTTTCTGTAATTTATACTTTGTCGAACACCACCTCAGTAGTATATAGCCCGGAACCAGCAGCAGAAATGTTGCAACCGGATGTTGCAATGAAATATCAAGAACATTTTGCAATATTCAGCTTTTCAAGCTTGACTTTACAAGGATGGGGTTTCTAAGGTCAGCGAGACCGTTTTTTAAATTTGGGAGACAGTTTTCGTAGGTTTTGGAACTCCATACCGGTAGGAAATTCAAGTCATGAAGGCAGGTGGCTTGGAAATTTTCGTTCCTTCTTTAGATTTTAACACTTGATGTTTCAACGTTAGGGTTTCTATGGTCGGTGAAACCGTTTATGAAGCTTGGAAGACCGTTTTCTAAGTTTTTTTTAACCTGAACTTATTGAGCAAGGGGTTTCTTGGTGCCTAGAAAGTTTTAATTGGTCAGTAAACTATTTCTGATGATTCCAATCGATTAATCGGGGTCTTTTACCACAAACCGATATTTAAATCGTCCCTTCTAAGTGCTCTAGATGGCTTATTACATTGAAAAACATGGTAGAAATAAAAAGATTAGTATTATTTAACATGCACTCGATATATCGGATAGTAGATCATATAAATTGAGGATCTCCAATAAGTAATAAGTATTTTTTGGAATCATTAACCCCCTCCCCTTTAATATTTCCCCCTCAATTTAGGGGATTTAGAGGCATCAAATCAACATCAAACCTGCTATCCCTATAGCTGGCGATGTCGCCTCGTCGGGGTGCTGAGCCCCTAAACTTGGGTA
Organism: Trachelipus rathkii; assembly: GCA_015478945.1. Lineage (NCBI taxonomy): Eukaryota > Metazoa > Arthropoda > Malacostraca > Isopoda > Trachelipodidae > Trachelipus > Trachelipus rathkii. The sequence goes on from JABUQX010017892.1 coordinate 21,668, forward strand.
TGGCAGTAAGTAGACGCAAAATAAGCAGCGGAGAGGATTCGGCTAAGAATTCGTAGTTAGAGAAGAAAACGGAGCAGGAGACGGCTCATGGCCCGGACACTGAGCCTTTGCACTGATTTGGAACACTGGCCGTGATTCGTTATATTCTTAGTTCACGTAATGTTATGTTAGCTTTACTGATGTTAAAACTTTGTTTATGCTGACAATTAATAATAATTTTTACAATGTTCATACAAAGAACACATTTTCTATGATACGTTATACGAATAATGGAGCTTCAATATAACTTTAGTCACTTAGTCAATGGATCATAGTTGGTATGTATGGGCGAAGTAGAATGGAGTTTGATTATTTATTTATTTATTAATTGATATTTTCACGTTTTAAAACATAAAAAGAGTAAAAGATTTTGGTTAAGACATAAAATATTTTTTATAAATTTTATGTTATGTACATACATAGAACTCATTTTTACATAATGATTATAAAAAGAACCTATTTGAATGTTGTTTATACAGAGAACTTGTTTTCCTATTATGTTACATAAAAATGATACCAAAATATGACGTAAAGCGTAAAGCAGTAGTGCATGGCAGGATGGGAGGGGTGGGTTGGGTTGTTTGAGCTACTGCTTTATTTCTTTAGGGTCACTAAAAGTACACATTTTTAATAAGTTAAAATTTATTTAATAAAAGCATAAAATATTTTATAAATTTTTTTAAGATAGATAAAATTATATAAATGAAAAATTTTAACATAAAAATTTAAAAATAAATAAATTTATAAATAAATAAAAATAAAACTATAAATGTAGAATAATATTTTAAAAATAAGAACATTAAACAAAATATAAATGTAAATAAAACCTAAAAAATAAATAAAAAACAAACAAAACATAACATAAAATAATAAGAACTTTGAACGAAATATAAATGCAAAAATAAAATTTATAAACTAATAAAAACTTCAAAAACAATGAAAAACTTATAACATAAAGAAATAAAACTTTAAACAAATGTAAATGTTTCAGCATGGATATGAAAATATTTGTTACCGCATGGAGAGTAAAATGAGATTTGATTATTAAATGTGAAAATATATATGTTGGTCAGCTACGTTTAGAAAACGTGTCACAGATGTATGACAATATAGAAATTAAAGTCATGTAAACGCAAGGTAGCGTAAGGCTTGATTAAACAATGTATTAAGAAATATAGCTAAGGGAGGGAGAAGAGGTAAAGTGTCTATATAATTAATATGTTATATATTAGTATATATATTATATATATATTATATATATATATATTACTTATATATATATAATATATATATATATATATATATAATATATATATTATATATATATATATATATATTATATTTAATATATATATATATATATATATATATATATATATATATATATAAATTCATTTATATGAAGAACGATGGAATGAAAAACAAAGCTAACAGTTAACAAGAAATATATAAAATAATACTCATCTGTCATCACCCGTAGAGAACCGTCTTTATGCTGTGTGACACGCAGTACGAAACTGAAATATCATGGATTTTGAATGTCTATAACTTCATCTTTTCTGAATACAGTACGGACCGAAATATCTCTTTATCAGATGTTTAATCGTCATCCGTAATCTAGGATTGGACGTAATGGAACAATCAGCACCTCGTAATACAGTGACGTTATTCATTGCGATGTGTAGGAATAATAGACCAGTTGTGATATAACCTTTGATGAGTGAACATGATTCGCTTAAAACAGATAATATGTAATTGAATGTCTCTTTCGGAATTAAGTAAAGAGTCGCTGTTATTAATAAGTTGTATGAGTTAAGAAAATTTGTAAAACGAGTTACCTGTATAAATAAAACCCTGCATATGTTAGAGTCGAGCAATCATTTGCACAGTAAGAGAATCAGTCAAACGAACAGTATCAGGTGACGTTAGTATAGAGGTGCTTACGAAAATAATTCTGTTAGAGAAGTTAGGAAAAGTTAGTTGCGTTAAAGTGTGGGATATATATATATATATTATATATATTATATATTATATTATATTATATATATATATTTATATATATATATAATATATATATATATATATATATTATATATATATATATATATAATATATATATAGTATATATATATATATAGAGAGAAGAGAGAGAGAGAGAGAGAGAGAGAGAGAGCTGTCAAAATTAATAGGCTCATTGTGGTAAGATAGTATGTTAAGCGAAGTTAGATCTGGTTATGTCAAGGTAGACAATAAATTACGAAAAAAATAGCATGAAACGAAAGATAGTTAGAGAGATGTGAAGAAAGAGGCTGAATAATTAATAAGCTCGTTGTGCTAAGATTTTATATATATATATATATATATATATATATATATATATATAATATATAATATATTTTTATATATATATGTATATATATATATATATATATATATATATATATATATATATATATATATATATATATATATTTATATATTTTATATATATTTATATAATATATATAATATATAATATATATATATATATATATATATATATAATATATATATATATGATATATATATATATATATTATATATATTATATATCATATATAATATATTATATTATATATATATTATATATATACAGTATATTGTTCCATATACGGCTGCTATAGTGATTATCTATGTAATTATCAATTAATAGATGAATTCACCATTAAAATTTCATTTTATGTGTAAAACGTCGTTTTCGGTTCGGTCCGCATCTCATGTGGGGATCTTGCCATTTCAGATTTCTCTGGAATCATCCTTTGTCATCGTTCCTCCATTATCTTCTTTTAAACATTCCATGCATCTCTCCTTTATTTTTTAATTTTTTTTTTAGAAAACCCTTCATAATCAAGTTCTACGGGTTCGTTAACATAAAAAACATGTCATTTGGTTCATTATTTGTTTATTTCAAGATTCGGCATCGACATCGCCTCCGGAACCGGCTCCGGGGCCGTCACCGGCACCGCACCGCACCGGCACCGGCACCGGCCGGCACCGGCACCGGCACCGGCACCGGCACCGGCACCGGCACCGGCACCGGCACCGGTACCGGTACCGGCTCATTGCTCTGTATCGTGATCTTTCTCAGTCTGACTTCTGTTTCTTTCTTCATCCTTTCTCCGTCTTCTGCTATTGTGCGTTCCATACATATTTCCTTTATTTTTTTTTCTTCTGGGACACCCTTGAGGGTTCTAAAACCCTTAAAGTCAGGTTCTACGGGTTCATAAACATATAAAAGGGCACATCATTTGTCCTATTATGTGCCTGTACCCAAATTTCGGCTTCACTTCCGGCTTCGACTCTTGTTCAGTGCTCTGACTAATGAGCCTTCTCCTACTCCGTTCCTTCTCTAACTCCGAATCCCTAGCTGAATCCTTTGGGCTGCTGATTTTCTGTCTAGCTAATGCCATATCCAAATTTAGGGGGTCAGCACTCCCCTAGGGTGGGCGTAGCGGCGTGAAATCTCGGCTCCTACGAAGCGACAACAACAGCGAGTGAATTTTAAATAATACAATCTTTTTTTTTATTTCTAATATATTTTTCAATGCAATAAACCGTCTAGAACAGGGTATCCCAAACTGGGTTCCGCGGAATAGTTCGGTTCCGCTAGGCTTTTAGATTTAGAGAAATATTCATAATATAAATTAAGAATTTTTGAAATAATACAAAAATTTAATTAACTGGAAGATGCTGGGTAACTCAACTTCAAAAACAATAAATATTTAAATATATAAAAATTGTAAATTGGGGTTGCCTCTATTTCATTAAAATGATATCTGATTAATCTTAACGCAATTATTCTTCCTGCCGCTCTAAGCAGAAAACTGTTATCGTACTACACTTCATAGACATAAATCATGGGTTAATGTCAGGCCTACGATGATGTAAGAATTTTATTAAAATACATATATGATTATATGCATCGAGTTAAACAAAATATTTTTGATCACTTATCCTCAAAATATTCTTTTGAAGCCAATCATTATGTAATTGCTTACTGCAAAACGTTTGAAAACGTTTTCATAAGTTTAATGGTACCAGCATAAAATAACCAATCACAAATGTCTTTCGGCAGCTCTGCTGATGAGTTGTTCCGTTTCTGTGAAGGAAAAGGCGAAGCGGTTGATATATAAATTGTGCATCTAATTGATGTAAAAACGTTTGTTTTCTAATGTTGTGTATAAGAATTAAACGATCGTACGATTATAATTCTTTATTAGAATAAAATTAAACTATCCGAAGTGGATAAATGGTTAAATTTAAAAATTGATGAGAAATCAAATGCAAATAAGCAGCTTTCTAGTAACACAAACGAAGATGTTACTAGGCCTGAGACTTATAGCCAGTTCATCTTCAAAAGCTTCACCAAAATCACATGGTGGAAAAAACAAAATTAAAAAAGAAAAAGCTTTTTTTTCTTATGGTTTTACCTGGACAGGTGATAATAATGAACCAAGAGCTTTGGGTGTTGAATGTGGAAATCTTTTGAGTGATAGCAGTTTAAATCCAGCTAAACTAAAACGACATTTGGAAACAACACAGTTGAATTTAAAAAATCCAAGTGAACAATATTTAAAAATAAAGTGTTTAGAATTAAATCAAAGAAAATCTACCTCTTACTCACACGTGTCAGAAAACAAAGATGCGTTACGTGCTTCATATCGAATTAGGTGTCGAATTGCAAAAGCTGGTGGAGCACATACATTTGCAGAGAATTTATATAAAGCCGTGTGCAAAAGATTTAGTGGAGTTCATGATAGATAAAAAAACACATAAAAAAATTGATAAAGTGCCGCTTTCCAATAAATCTGTATCAAGATTTATTCATGCAATGTCAAATTTTTGTAAAACAGCTAATGAGACGAGTTAGAAAGGTTTCAACATTCTCTCTGGTTGAGTCAAGAGACGTTGCTGGTTTGGTAGTTTTGCTTGTATTTCTACCGTATAATTATGAAAGCCGCATTGAAGAAGATTTATTATTTGAAAGCCATTTGAGAATCATACTACCGAGTAAGCAATATTTAATTCAATTGATTCATTTATGAAAAAAAAAATGAAATTTCAAGGAAGCTTTATTCAAGCATTTACACTGATAGAGTCGCAGTTATGGCTGGGCACATTTCGGGTCCTGTGGCTAGAATAAAAAATAGAAATAAAAATGTTGAAAGTTTCGTTGTTGTCTTCATCGTTAAGCACTAGCGACGAAAAGTGTGACTGAAAACTTAAAATTAGTATTAGACGATGTTGCTAAAATGGTTATTTTTATTAAATCAAGCCCACAAAGCGCAAGAATCTTCAGCTTATTATGTGAATATATGGGAAGTACTTATGAAACTTTATTGTTGCATACTGAGGTGCATTGGTTATCTCGTGGAAAAGTGTTGGCATAGGTTTTCGATTTACTTGAAGAAATTATGATTTTTCGATTAGAACCTCCTTCTCAATTTTCATCTAAATTAAAAGATCAGTGTTGTATGGAAGAAATAGCATACCTTTCTTATATATTTACTTACTTGAATTACGTTAATCTTGAAATGCAAGGTGCCAATGTAACATGCTTCAAAGAAAAAGGTAAAATGAGCACACTTTAACGTAAACTTAAACATTGGAGTGATTATATTGCTAAGGGTGATGTTAAATGTTTTGAAAACCTGAGTAGTTTTCTACTAACATGAAATATTTCCTTAAGGCAAGAAACAAAACATTTAATTTTGCAACATTTGTCTGATATGAATAACTCAATAACAGAGCTTTTTTCTGATGAAATGGAAAAAGAACGTTGGGTGTAAAATCCCTTTGTGAAGTCGTTAAATTTTAACAATCTTTCACGAAAAGAAAGGAAATAACAAATTTACATTTCAATAGACTCAACATTAAAATTAAAATTTCTAGAAGTGGAACTTGCAAAATTTTGGATGAAATTATTAATGTAATACCCTGATATAAGCTCAAAAGCTTTGAAAGTAATAATGCGGTTTCCAACCAAATACTTATGTGAAACAACTTTTTCACTGTATATAACAATCAAAAATAAATTTAGAAATAGACTAAATATAGAAGCTGACTTACGCTCAGGGTTGTGGAGTCGGAGTCGGAGTCGGAGTCGGGGAGTCGGTAATTTTGAAGAGGGTGGAGTCGGAGTCGGAGTCGGAGTCGGTAATTTTGGAAAAGGGTGGGAGTCGGAGTCGGGAGTCGGAGTCGGTAATTTTCAAGAGGTCGGAGTCGGAGTCGGAGTCGGAGTCGGGGTCGGAAAACTTTCAAGATAGTAGAGTTGGAGTCAGAAAATTTTGAACTGACCAAGTTGTGAATTGTGTTTCTGTGGGTGACTTCAATCACTTCATGCAAGTTCACTGACTTGCGACTTCCATAATCTCAAAATGCAATTGCATAACTTCGAAGATTTTTTAACCTGCCCTTATGTATTTCAATTTTTGAATTATTTTCTTAATAAATTAACCTTAACCTTTACATTCTATAATTAGATGCTGGAAGAAATAAAAACACTCCAGTGGTACGAAAGAGGAAATTTCTTCATGACAATGTAATTTTCTACTAAGCTGCTGTTTATATTGATCTATCGTACAGGGGTTAAGCCTTACTAAAAGATCAACACACAAAACAGCTTAATTAAAACTTTGCACATGTTGGTTCATTGGTTATTAAAGGGTGTTGCAGGAAGCTTCAAGAGAAAAAGAACATTCGGAGCATATGGTAAGTGATGAAACTCAAACTTCCCATTACTATTCTCAAGTTCATTTTTCAGAAAGCTAGAAAGATGAGTAGGAACAAGCTTCGTAGATATTGGAAAGAGCATAGTCGAAAGCGTCGGACTGCTCTACCTCCAAAGCAAATTAGCGTTGAACGGCTTTTTTTCTGCTCTTCGCATTATAAAATCAGACCTAAGAGCAAAAATGATGGAGTACCTGGCAGAATCCACACACACACACACACACATATATATAATATATATAGTATATATTATATATATATTAATATATATATATATATATATATATATATATATATATATATATATATAATATATATATATATATATATATATATATATATATAATAAACGTGAAACTCAAAAAAATATTTCTCTACTCTGAAAAGGCTTCAACACATACTTTTTCAATTCTACAGAGAGAAAAAGCCTAACACGAACGTAGCTTTAATGAGTGTTCATGCGTAGCTGATACAATTAAACGAAGGAAGTTATCAATCATTTTTTGTTATAAGAGAAAAATTTAAGAAATTAAGTTTATTATGAAGAAAAATGATATCTTCAATTTTATTTCAAATCAAATACTATTAATGTTCATTACTGTCAATGTTATCATCTTAGCTTCGGACGAGCCAATTTTCACCCCAAAAGATGGACATAAAATTCTTAAATTTCATCGATTTTGATAGGAAAAACACAACAAGCTAGCTTTTTCTTACCACTAAACGTCGTTTTCGAGTGGTTTTTTTGTCTGTAGCATTCTTTCAAAATTTTCATTTTTTCAAAAACCATATTTTTTTGACATTGCTCCTTTCAAATTTTTACAATTTATTTCGAAATGACTTCATACTTGAAATTATACTTTGATGGGTCCATTATCTACAAAAAACAGGATTGGAAATTTTTTTTGATTTTTTAAGATCTGTGCGCTCAGCATTGTAAATTCAAAACCCACTCATTGGTTTTTAAATGGAAAATGCTACTAACTTTCTTTACTGCTCATTGCGATCTGAGATGAAATTGTCAGAGCATATGCAGTCTTGGGGTGCACAATTTGTATTTAGATATTTTCTTTTGTATATGCATAGTTTGTGATTGTTCTTGGCAACAAATTTTTCAACAATTTTTTTTTTGGAAATTTATGAAAATTTTATTTGAGTATACCCAAAACAACTATCTAAGTAAGAAAGATGTATCTTGCCCGGCTTTACAAGCCCTGAAAAATTTGATGTTGATTGGACAAGTAGAAAAAGATATTTCAATTTTTTCACTTTCAAAAAAATGTTGTTTTTTTTGGAAAGGGATATTTATTTTTTTTACTTATTCCCATCAACATCAATTTCGGAGCTTATATAGTCGGACGAGATGCATCTTTTTTAACTTAGATAATTTTTTTGTATACTTAAAGAAAAAATTAAAAAATTTACCCAAAATATTCGACTACATTTGCTCTGAAATTTCATCCAGATCGCATGAGAAGAAAAAATTTATGGCAATTTTTCATTTTAAAACCAAAAAAAGTGGATTTTGAATTTGACAATTGCAAAGCACAAATTTTTAAAAATCCAAAAACTATATTTCGTTCATTTTGTAGGTAATGGCCCATCTATGCATATTCAAGTTTGAAGTCATTTCGAAAAATGTAGAAGTGAAGCCAAAATGTCAAGAACATTAGGTTTGGAGAAATGAATATTCCGACAAGAATGACTACAGACACAGAAAACACTTGAAAACGACGTTTAAGAGTTCAGAAAAAAGCTACAGTTTTCTTCTTTCCCAAAATCATAATGGAGCAAAAATTCAAGAATTGATATGTCCACTCTTTGTGGGTTGAAAAATTGAGCTGAGCCCTAGAAACAAATATTGGACCCTGCCCTTTATTGAAGTTAAATATATTATATATATATATATATATTTATATATATATATATTATATATATATAATACTATATAATATATAAATATATATATATATATATATATATATATATTATATATATATATATTATATATATATATATATATATATATATAATATATTATATATATATATATATTATATATATATAATATATATAATTTTAATAAAAAAACGAAAAAAAATTTTTACTTGAAGCCCTATTATATATATATATATATATATATATAATATATATATATATATAATATATATATATATATATATATATATTATATATATAATATATATATATATATATATATATATATATATAATTTATGGTTATTATCATATATATATATATATAATATATATTAAATTATCATCATCCCCCACCTTCTCTCCTTCAAGACTGGGGGTAAGGTGCTGTACAAGCATTGGAAAGAAGTGTAGAAAAAATGACGAAAGTCGAAAAAGAAAGCCCCAGTCTTTCCGCCCTTTTATACCTTTTAGTGAGAGTCGTCCGGCAGTCAGAAATCCATTCTAGAGCTTCAGGATCTGACTTGACCCTACCATGGGCATCTCGCCAATGTAGGGTTCATCCCTTACCCCAGGTGGGCCACAATCACAACCCCCTCACAAAACCCCGACTTTCACTTCTATTTTGCACCTTTCTTCTCGCCTCTTGTTAAAACTACATTTTCTCTTATTCAGGCATCTCCTTTACTGACTGCAATCCACTTTTTCCTTCGGTCTCCCAGCCGGTCGATTCCAGCACACTCACCACTATGCATCGCTTAACCAAACCGACTATCATCCATCTTTCCACATGACCAAACCATCGCAACGCACTTTCAATTGATCATTTAATCCTTTCTTCACACCAAACAACTTCTTAATGCGTTCATTCCTCATTTTATCAATTTTCTCATACCTAACACTCCCCTAAGATTGGTCCAATCTGAAACATATTGTACTTTAGAATCTATAACTCTTATTCGCAGACCATAGTCTCATACTATACATTAACACAGGTAACAAAAATACCCTCAAATATATATATATATAATATATATATATATTTATTTTTAAATAATATAATATATATATAATATAATATATTTATATATATTATATATATATATATAATATATATATATATATATATATAATATATTATTATTAACTTTCCAGAGGGTGGCAGTCGGAGCCGAGTCCGGACGTCGCGTAATATTCGAAAAGGGGTGGAGTCGGAGTCGGAGTCGGAGTCGGTAATTTTCAAGAGGCCGACGAGTCGGATCGGGTCGGAGACAGGTAATTTTGAAGAAGGTGAGAGTCGGAGTCGGAGTCGGAGTCGGAAAATTTTTTGAACCGACTCCACAAAAAAAAAAACCCCTGTTTGCTTACGCTTACAAGATGAACGTCTATAATTTAAAGCATGAATGCTCTCTGTAACCAGAAGCAGGCTCACCCAAGTCATTTTTGACAATATAAATATATTTTCTTAAATAATATTTATGTTCCGCTAAATTTTTGTTCTAACGTAGGGGTTCCGTGGGTATGAAAGGTTTGGGAAGTAATTATCTAGAGCATTTAGAAGGACGATTTAAATAGTAGTTGAGCCCCTATATTGGCATGGCAATATAAGCCTTTAACGTCGAAACCGGATCGATAACGCGGGAGTTAATCCCCTCCCTCCCCAAAATTCAGCCCTCCCCTCCCCTTTTCTTCCCCTTCTATCGGACGAAAAAACCGCAGTTTTTTTTCGAAACAAAAAAAATGAATAAATTAATAAATAAAATTAATAAATAAATAAATTAATTAATAAATTAATTAATAAATTAATTAATAAATTAATTAATTAATAAATAAATAATAAATTAATAAATAAATAAATAAATAAATGATTTAATTACCGAATATATATTTTTAATTGAGTGTATATCCCGGACACCGCGTTGTGGCCCGAACAGACGGCCTGCACCGCACCGCACAGAGCACCGCACCGCACAGATGTGGGCCGCGCCAACACTACAGTTCACTTAGCAACGGGCTAGAGTTTTGCCCATGTTTCACTCTCAAAACTGGACGACCCCCATAGGGGGTACGTAAACCTCGTCGAAGACCACGGTGTACGTGGCCATGATCCCCCATAGGGGGGGGGTTGCTAGCCCCAAACCTGAGATATTGGCGTAGAAGGTGTTTGAAAAACTTGGTATACACCTTCATATAAGGTACCACATCATATAAGGAGTTAATAACCGTACACACCCCAAAGGGGGGTCTTCAGTCCCAAAAGCCTGAATATTGACGTAAGAAGGCGGAAACTTCGGATACACCCTCATATAAGCAGTACCCACATTCATATATGGAGGTTAATACACCCGTACCACCCCAAAGGGGCGGTTCTCCAGGCTCCCAAAACCTGAAATTTGACGTAGAGGCTGAACTTGGTATACATACCTTCATGATAAGTTACCCACATTCAAATATGTAAGGTTAAATAACCTACACCCCAAGGGGGTCCCAGCCCCACAAAAACCTGAGATATATGGACACTAGAACGACGAAACTTGTATACACCCTTCATATAAGGAACCCACATCATATATGGAGTTTAATAACCGTTACACCCAAAGGAGGTCTTCCAGCCCCCAAACCTGAGATATCGACGTAGAAGGCTGAAACTCGGTATACACCCTTCATATAAAGTACTCACATTCATATATTGGGTTAATAGCAGTTGCATATCCAAAAGGGGGGGCCCCAGCCCCCAAACCTGAAATATTAACATAGAACGACGAAACTTTGTATACACCCTTCTTATAATTGTTAATGAGTAAATAAATAAATAAAAAAAAAAAAAAAAAAAAAAGAAAAAAAAATAAAAAAAAAAAAATTTATTTTTTATTCTTTAAGTTTATAACTACCAAAATTTACGTTTATTACAGTACACTAAAGCAGTTAAATCAGAAATACAGTAATCAAACTACCCTCCCTTACCCTTCCGATGATCTATTGATCTATTTGGATTTCTATTGAGCTATCTGATCTATTGACTATTGATTTCAAGGTCATATTTCTATTTAAAATTGTTATGTTTTACATACCCTAAAGCAGTTAAATCAGTAAATTCAAACTACATCCAGCCACCCTCCTACCCTTCCATGACTTCTAGTTGAATCTTTGATCTAATTAGATCTATTGGAATTCAAGTACATTATTTTTATTAAATTTGTTATGTTTTACATACTCTAAAGCGCAGTAAATCAGTAATTCAGTAAATCAGTAAATCAGTTAAAGCAGTACATCAGTAAATCAGTAAATCGTAAAGCAGTAAAGTCAGATAAACAGTAAATTCAAACTTTACCATCCATTCAAATCCCTCCTTACACTTCCAATTGATCTATTGAATTCTATTGATCAAGTCATATTTTGTTTAACATAACACAAAAACTTTTATTTATTTTGTTTTGTTTTTCTTAAACATTTTGTTTTTACTAAAAAGATTTTAAGCTTTTCTAATGTTGTATTAACTTAAAAATTTGCCATTTTACATTTACCTAAAGCAGTAAGTAAGTAAATCAGTAAAATCCAACTACCCTCCTACCCATCCATGATCTATTGATCTATTGATTATTGATCTATTGATCTATTGATTAAAGTCATATTTTATTAAAAGTTATGTTTTACATCCCTAAAGCAGTAAATCAGTAAAAATCAGTAAATCCAACTACCCTCCTACCCTTCATTGATCTATTGATCTAATTGATCTATTAAATCATTGATCTATTGATCAAGTCATATTTTGTATTAACATAAACAAAATAAATGTCTTGTCTGTGGCTGTTGTTGAAATGTTGCGTTTGTTTCAGCATTAGTCAGTTTGTTGATGTGTTTGTTGATTGAATGGTTGCATTTGGTGTTAGTTGTTGTTGTTGTTCTGTTGTTGTTTGTTCGTTGTTTGTTGTTGTTTGTTGTTGTTGTTGTTGTTGTTGCTTGTTGTTTAAATAATCAAACGGTTCAAGTTAAATTTGAAAAATAATACAACGCATTTTTTCAAACATATCTCTAAAATATTCAATGTTAATTTTTAATTAACATTATATTGAAAACTAAACAAAATATATCTCATCCTAGCCTAACTGAAATACAGCATTCACATTAACAAGGTAACTAAATTAGAAGTTTCAACTACCAGCAGAAGTCAGCATAGCAATCTCAATCTTTACTATGCGCAACCGCACAAAATCATTATTATTATTATATATTATTATTATTATTATTATTATTTTATTTATTATTATATTATTATTATTATTATTATTATTATTATTATTATTATTATTATTATTATTTATTATAATCATTATTATTTTCCACATAGATCTCACAACACCTATAACGCGTGCGATCACTTAGCCTGCAGGTCCACAACTAGAACATTGGTTGGTAAATTGTTCTCTACCCGACACCTATACATTACGTAATCTTGTTACGCTCAAGGATAGCCAATCAGAGAACTGCATTTGCTAAGCCATCACGAACAGCCAATGAAATTCGAGAATGACTCATTAATCTTAATATCTTTTGACACATATTGAAGAGGTAACGAGAATTTATACTTTGTACCCGATTATCTTTTGACACCATGAGAAGAGGTGGCACGAGATTTATTTACTTTGTTCCGCTTATGTCCGATACTAACATCTGTTTTTATCTTAAACATAGTTTTATTATTATTATATTATTATATTTATTATTATTATTATTATTGATTAATATATTATTATTATTATTATATTATTTTATTATTATATCAACTATATTTGTATATGAACATAACAATTCTAACCATACCAACACACACACCAAAACACACACACCACACACAAAACACACACACACACCAACATAACACACACACTCACAATAAATATAGACACTTTACTTAATACAATAGCCTGGCAATCATCGTACTAACTTACTAATCACATGACTGACTAACACAGCGTACAAACCGTAACCTATTCACACTTTTTCAAACCTATCTCTAACTATCAATGTTAATTTACATTAACACTATCGAATTAACTTAGCATTTCGAGTATCATTTCGCATAAACATAGCACAAAAAACGAGTTCTTTAGTATCTAACCAACGAATATAAGCTAACATAACAATGTTTTCACATTAATAAAGCTACATAGCGTAACATGAAACTAAGAAAATAATGTCAACGGAACCAACCCAACACAGCCTTAAACAAGAATAAATGATTAACATTAACAAAGTTCCACACTTAACACCAGTAAAGTAACTAACTTTACATACAAACGTACCATATCTCCTACTTTTTCCAGCATTATCTCTACATATTAACGTTCTAGGATTTTACATGAACAGTAATAATTTAACAATCAATTTTCATAACTTGTCTAATTAATCATTACAGACCAACGAATAATTTGCAACATAACAAAGTTTTTCCAAACATAACATAAAAATACGTTCTTTGAATAAAATATCATTAGTAAATTGTAATAGTTTACTGATTTAAAGCAGTAAAATCGTTTAAATCCAGTAAATCAAACCACTCACCCTACCCTCCCTCCCACACGACCTTAATGATCTATTGATCATTGATCATGTCATATTTCGAGGATCATTTTGGGATAAAAATAACACAAAAATAAGTTCTTTTATATACTAACCATCGAATATATGGTATCGTAACAAAGTTTTTACATAATAAAGCTAACATAACATAACCTGAAATAAGAATATAAATGTACAACCGACAAAACCAACACACCATACGGGCGAAAACTACCAACATTAACAAATTTCTGCACTTAACAACAGTAAATTAACCAACATTGCGTACAAATGTTAACCTATTCACACTTTTTGCAAGCATATCTTTACATATCTATGTTAATCTTATACTTTTACATCGCAATATTAACAAATTTAGCATAACCCAGTTAATCTCATACAGACAACGAATGATATTGCTACGTATTCAAGATGTTTTTACCATTCACTCGTAATATTTAACAAAAATTCTTCATAACCTCGACCTAAATATCATAAATCCCAACGAATAATTGCAATCATAACAAAGTATTTAACCAAACATAACATAAAAATAACAAAATTTATCCTGAAATAACATAAAATAAGTTCTTTGAATAACAATATCACAGTAAAGCGTAATAGTTACTGATTTTAAAGCAGTAATTCAGTAATCAGTGAATCAAACCACCCATCCTGCAGTCCCTTACCCATCCCACCCGCCTGTGATCTATTAGAACTATTGATGCAAGTCATATATTCCAGAGTGCAATTTTGGATAAACATAACATAAAAAAGCGTTTTTATATACAGACCTACGATATATTGCTTAACCAACAGAAGTTTTTAGCATCATAAAGCTAACATATCATAACCGCAACTAAGAATATTACAAATGCAAAACTAACATACCTCGCGTATGAAGTATAATCAGCTAACATCTAAAATTCCGTCAGCCCTTCGGGCTGAGGCCTAAAGCAGGTCATACAATACTCGATATGTTCCCACTCTTCCCAGCATAGCAGCAATAGGTAAAGGCCGTATTATCTAACAAATCCCTTAACCAAAGTGACCAATCTGTCCAAAGAACCACATCCATGAACTATGAATGTGACACTATCTTCATTAATGTGTCACTCTTTTCGAGTATAACATCATTTGAGCTATCAATATCGTAGACAATTAGCAAAACATTCTTGGGCAAAACACATTACTCAACAAAAACTTAACCTAGCTCACGTTTCTAACACATCATCGTCAAGTAACACAGTAAGTATCTTACAAAAACTCATCAATGCTCTAAACACATTCAGTGTTATCTTTTCCATTGTACATTAGTAAGTATTTAACATACGTTACCTACTTACGAATAAACACGTTTTCATAATTTCAAGAGTATCTTAAACAACACATAACCTTCCGGAAGAAAAACCCAAGAGGGATTGCCCCCATGACACCTAAACGCTTTCAGGACGGAACTGAACATATTTTTTATCCTTACCCTATTTTAGCCTTCCCCCTTTCAGAAAATATCAATTTAAAACTGGTAGATTTGGCAACAAACCGCATCATACAGAGGCGATATGATAGCACTGTAAGCACTAAACACTATTTGGAGATCAACCCAGAGAGATGCATGAAGACCGATCTCGGGTACCTGAAGGGGGTCGTAAAGCGGTTACATAAGGGCACACCAATGGGGCTGCCGAACTATTACCCGCTTACAACCCCTTCAGGTACCCCGAGATCGGGCTTATGCATCTCGTCTGGGGTGATCCCAAGTAGTGCTTACAGTGCTTGCAGTGCTATCAAATCGCCTTCTTTATGATGCGCTGTTGCCAACATCTACAGTTTTTGAATTGATTATTTTCTGACATATATATATATATATAAGCTCCTGTAAAGTGATAAAAAATATTTTCAGGTTACCTCCTGAAAGCGTTAGGTGTTACCATGGGAGTGCATCACTCTTGGGTTTTCTCTCGGAAGGTAATTTGTTGCTTTAGATACTCTTGATTAATGAAAACTGTTTTTTATTCGTAAGTTAGGTATTTTATGTTACAATATTACGTCATGACAATGTGAAATAACACGACTCTTGTCTAGAGAATGATGAGTTTTTGTAAGATATTACTGTGTAACTGACGATGATGTGTTAGAAACGTGATGAGCCTAGGTTAAGTTTTTTGTGAGTAATGTTAGGTTTGCCCTAGAATTTTAGCTAATGTCTACGATTATTCATAGGTAAAATGAATGTTATACTCGAAAAGAGTGACACTTTAATGAAGATAGTGTAATTCATAGCTTCAGGATGTTGAGTATCTTTTGACAGATTGCGTACCTGTTGTAAGATTTTGTTAGTAATAATACGGGCTTTACCTATTTGCTGCTATGCGCCCGAAAATGTGGGAAACATATCGAGTATTGTATGACCTGTTAGCGACTTTACCTTTCATAAGTAGGGAATTTTCAACGATGTTTTAGCTGATTATTTCATACGCGACGGTATGTTAGGTTTGGCATTTTGTTACATCATATATTCTTAGTTGCGGGTTATGACATTGTTAGCTTTATTGATGCTACCTAAAACTTTGGTGGTTAAGCATATATTGTAGGTGCTGTCTATGTTATATAAAGAACCTATTTTAATTTTATGTTTATCCAAAATGCATACTCGAAATATACTGAGATCCAATAGTTTCAACTAGATCAACAGGCAGGTGGGATAGTAGGACTGCAGATGGGTTTGTTTGATTTACTGATTTTACTGAATACGGCTTTAAATCAGTAAACCATTACGCTTTACTGTGATATTTTATCCAAAGAACTTATTTATATGTTATGTCAGGATCAAATTTTGCTTATTTTTATGTTTATGTTTGGTTAAACTTTGTTTATGATTTGCAATTATTCGTTTGGGATTATGATATTAGACGAGGTTATGATGATACATTTTTGTTAAATATTACGAAGTTTTATGTAAAAAAATTGAATTACGTTTAGCAATATACTTCGTTCTGTATGATATTAGACTGGAGTTTATGCTAATTTTTGTTTAAATATTGCGAGTGTAATGTAAAATTAACATTATATGTTAGAGATATGCTTGTAAATAGGTTACGTTTTGGACGATGTGTTAGGTACTTTACTGTGTTCAGTAAGTTAGTACGATGATTGCTTTATCGCCCGTATGGTGTGTTCTGGTTTGTCGGTTGTACATTATATTCTTAAGTTCAGGTTTATGTTATGTTAGCTTATTAATTGTTTAAAAACTTGTTACCAGATACCCATTATATCCGATGCGTTTAGTATAGAAAGAACTTATTTATGTGTTATGTTTATCCGAAATGATACTCGAAAATATGACTATGAATCAAAAATAGATCATAGACTCAAAACGGGTCGTGGTGGGAGGAGTGGGGAAGGGTCGATGGTTTGATTTACTGATTTTACTGATTTACTGCTTTAACAACAAGTATACTATTACAACTTTACTATGATATCTTTCATTTCAAAATGAAACTTATTTTTATGTTTGTAATGTTTGGAAAAAACTTTTATGTTTGCAAATATTCGATTGTGTTCTGTATGATAATTAGACAAGGTTATGAATAAATTGTTGTTAAATATTACTAGTGTCAAGTAAATTCAAACCGAGGTTAATGCTTGGAAGAAATTTCTAATGGGATAATCGGTTGTATTGTATGAAAAAATTACTGACATTACCATTGTCAAGTGTGGAACTTGTAAAATGTTAAACAGTTTAGATTAGTGCGTAGGCTGTGTTGCGGTTCGTTGTACTTTGTTTTCAAGTTCATATGCTGCTTATGTTTACATTTATTAATGTTGAAAACTTTCTGCTAATCTCTCAATGTTGCTCCCTCAAGGGGTTTTAGAATTATATATATATAACTCGTTTTTGGCTATGTTTATCCGAAATGATACTTGAAATGCTACGGTTAAATTTTAACGTGTTAATGTAAAATTAACATTGATATGTTAAGAGATATGAAAAAAGTGGAAATAGGTTACGTTTTGTACGTGTGTTAGGTACTTTAGCTTGTGGATTCAGTAAGTTAGTACAGATGAATTGCCAGGCTAATTGTTATTAGTAAAGTGTCTATAATATTGTCGAGTTGTTTGGTGTCTGTGTGTGATGTGTGTGTGTGTGTTGTGTGTGGTGTGTTGTGTGTAGTGGTGGCTGTGTGTGGGTCTATGTTAGAATGCTATGTTCATATACATATATAAGTTGATATAAAATATAAAAATAATAAATTAATAATAATAATAATAAAATAAAATAATAACTTAATAATAATTAATAATAATAATAATAATATAATAATAATAAATATAATAATAATAATAATAATAATTAATAATTAATAATAATATAATAATAATAATAATAATAATAATAATAAGAACTACTGTTTAAGATGAAAACAGATGTTAAGTAAGGACAAAGGGAAGGACAAAAATAATAAATCTCATTACCCCCTTCTCATGTGTCAAAAAGATCGGGTACAAGTAATAATCTCGTTACCCTTCATATGTGTCAAAAGATATTAAGAATTAATGAGTCATTCCTCGAATTTCAATTGGCTGTCGTGATGGTTAGCGAAACTGCAGGTTCCTCTGATTGCTTATCCCTTGAGGCGTAACAAGATTACAGTAATGTATAGGTGTCTGTAGAGAACAAATTTACCCAAACCAATGTTCTAGTTGTGACCTGCAGGCTAAAGTGATCGCACGCGTTATAGGTGTTGTGAGATCTATTTTCTGGAATAATAATAATAATCAATAATAATAATAATAATAATAATAATAATTATAATAATAATAATAATAATAATAATAATAATAATAATCAATAATAATAATAAGTATAATATATTTTGTGCGGTTGTGTATAGTAAAGATTGAGATTGCTATGATGACTTCTGCTGGTAAGTTGAAATTTCTAATTTTAGTTACCTTGTTAATGAATGCTGTATGTCAGTTAGGCCAGGATGAGATATATTTTTGTTTAGTTTTCGTTAATATTCGTTAATTTAAAATTAACATTAATATTTTTTAATTATATTTGCAATTAAGCATGTCTATTTTTTGATTTAACTTGAACGTGTGAGATATATTTTAAACAACAACAACCACACAACAACAACAACAACGAACAAAAACAGCAAACAGCAACAACAACAAAACAACAGCAACAACAAACGGCAACATTTCAACAACAAACAACATTCAACAACTGCAACAAATGTAACAACATACGCAACATTTCAACAACAGCAGCTACAGCAAATTTTTATGTTATGTATATACAAAATATGACTTGAATCAAGTAGATCAATAGATCAATAGATCAAGAGATCAATTGATAATTGGGAAGGAGGCTATTTTCATTACCTGATTTTAATGATTACTTCATTTTATTTATTAAACATAACAATTTTAATAAAAATATGACTTTAATCAAAGATCAATAGATCAATCAGATCAATTAGATCCAATTATATCATGGAAACTAGGGTAGGAGGGTAGTTGATTAAACTGATTTAACATGATTTACTGCTTAGGGTATGTAAATGCAAGATTTTTTAAGTTATAAACATAAAAGCATAAAATGTTTTAGTTAAAAACAATGTTTAAAGAAAACAAAAACAAAATAAAATAAAGTTTTTTGTTATGTTTAAACAAAATATGACTTGAATCAATAGAACAATAGATCAATAAAACAATGGAAGTGGTAGGAGGAGGGAGGGGTTGATGGTTTGAATTTACTGATTTACTGAATTTACTGATTTACTGCTTAGCTTGTTTAGCTGATTTACTTGATTTACTGCTTTACTGATTACTTATTTACGAAATTAAACTGATTTCTTAATTAATATCCAATTAATAACAAATTAATAGAAAATAACCCTTTTAGGAAGAAAGATCAATAGATCAATAACTCAATAGATCATGGAAGGGTAGGAGGGTGGATGGAGGTAGTTTGATTTACTATTTACTGATTTACTGCTTCTAGGCGTATGTAAAAACATAACAATTTTATAGAAATTATGACTTGAATTCATAGACAATGATCAATAGCTCGAATAGATCCATAGACAATAGATCATGGAAGGGTTAGGGAGGGTAGTTTGATTTACTGATCTACTGATTTACTGCTTCAGTGTATGTAAAAACGTAAAGTTGTAAGTTTTTAAACTTAAAAAGAATAAAAAATAAATTTTTTTTTTTTTTTTTTAACTTTTTTTTATTTTTTTATTTTTTTTTTATTTATTTATGATGATACAATCGTAAGAAAGATGATATACCAAGTTCGTCATCTCTAGTTCAATATTTCCGGTTTGGGGGCTGGGGACCCCCCTTTTGGATATGCACAATGCTATTTAACCCCATATATGATGATGTAGGTACCTTATATGAAGGGTGTCTATATACGGAGTCAGCGTCCCTACCGTCGATATCTCAGGTTTGGGGGGACTGGAGACCCCCCCTTTGGTGTGTACGGTTATTTAACTCCATTTATGATGTGG
>JABUQX010017892.1:52500-63036 GCA_015478945.1 Trachelipus rathkii
CTATCTATCTATCTATCTATCTAAATTTAAAGTAACTATTTATATATATGATATAATTAAATATATATATTATAATATATATATTATATATATATATATATTATTATATATATATATATTAATACTCAACTACCTTCATGGCTATTTCATAGTAAAAAAAAATAAAATATTATTGTTAGTACTTTTTTTATTTTATTACTCTACTATATGTAGTTATGAGTAAAATTGTGTGCTGCTGCTCGTCGTGTGTGTAGTGCTGTGTGTTGCTGTAGTGTGTGTGTCAGTGTGTCTGTGTGTGTGTGTGTGTATGTTTGTTTGTGTTGTGTGTGTTGGTGTTTTGTTGTCTTAAATTATTTTCCAGAAAAAAATAGTATATATTAAATAAAAGTAGGTTAAACAATTCTGATGCAATTTCACTAGAGATTTTTTTTTATAGGGGTGTCAAACTGAAATATTCCATTTCCAGGTTCGAAATTGCAATTCAACTTTTATTATCTTTCCAGGTCGTTTGTAAGAGTATCAACATTTTAATAAAACATGCAAAAAGTATTACAATATTATTCCAATTGTTTTATGAGAGAGACTAACAAAATCGAGACTCAAAGCTCAATATGAGCTTTCTGTTTCATTCACAATCATATAAAATGTTAGTCAGAGTTCTGAGCCGGGGCCGGGAGCCGGAGCCGGAAAAAGCTGAAGCAACAAATTATTAGAATTTTTTTAAGAAGAAATTATTGTTTGAAGGTAAAAATACTTCTGCAAAGCAGGAGCTGAACTTTTATTTTGAAATGGAAACGTAGTCGAGTTAAAGGCGGAAGCCGGCAGCAATGATACCGTAGCCAGATGTTCTCCGTTTTTCCGTGAGCTCTTGGAGCGTCGATTTATTCTTCTTGTGTGAGCTGATGAAATAAGTTTCTTAAAACTCAATCTATTTAATTACTTAAGAGTTTTGAAGTTTATGTATGTATCTAGAATGTATGCATGTATATAATTTTAAGTTATAAGAGCTGGGTGATGTGAGAACAAAGTTTATGAGAAATATATATTCTCGTAGTATGATCTAGGAACGAGGAAATATAGAGCACGTGGAAAGATTTCGCGCCGTCAGTAGTGAGCGCTGGTATGTTCTACTGATGTCAAAATATAGAGCGAAGCGAAACCATAATAATATTTTTAATTTTTGCAATGTTATAGATTAGGTGATAGTATCATGAGTATATCTTGCTCGATAGCATAAGGATGTGAGCTAGCGTGGTGAATACATATCTTTAACTTACAAGTCAGACACTGATAGACTTATGACCTGAGGATAATGGTAACACCGTGAGCCAAGTCAGTTAAGTTCTAGGAGTAGAGCCGATAAGGTTTGGAGCCAAAGTATATGTACTTTTTTTTAATCAAAAAAATAATAATAGTTAAATTTACTGTTAAAAATATACTGAATTCTCTGAATAAGATCGGAGAATAGTTCTGAAATGTGTAAATAACGAAGTCTGGTAGCTGAATGCCGTGAGAGCTTGTAGCCGTAGTGCCGGAGGCGCGGAGCTCAGAGAGGCCGGATCGGCAGCCTTATAATAGCTAACGGTGATGAGCTGATCTAGAAAAACATGATATAGTTATATAATATAGTAATATAAAAATTATTGTTTATTTCAAAGAGAATTTATATTATTTTGAGCCAGATGATAATAAAGTATATTCTAACAAAAGTTTATGGTATAATGCTTAAAATAAGTTAGTTATTATGAATAAGTAGAGTACCTGCTAGTAGTACTATAGGTGATAGTGCTCCGTGGGCCGAGTACGGAGTGTGAGTGAAGCGGAGCTCAGGAGCCGAGTAAAGATAGTAAATTTAATTATTATAAGTAAATTTAGTTATTATTTGTAGATATAAAATAAATTACTTCTGCAATGTCGCTAAATATATTTTTTGAATAGTTGATAACGATAGTTACGGAGCAAAGAGTCAGTGTACCAGTGTGAGCGAGTCGACCCGAGCCGTGATGAGGTACGGTATCATAGAAAAACAATATTTATCTATTTTTACAAAAATTTTTTTTTAGCAGGTAAATGAATAATGTATTAATTATACTTTTTAAGAAATTTTTTATAACAATATTTAAAAACGAAGCTTGAACGTGAGAGTAACCGTGGATAGCTGGAGATAGGTAGCGGATCACGTGTACGGGATGTCCAGTGGAGGACAGAGGATAAAGTATAAAAATTTTTGTTAAAGAAAATTGTTTTTGCAGTTATAAAATGATACTGATACATCAGATTACCTGTCATTATTTCTTAGTATAATATTAGTGAAAACGAAGTATTAGAGCCGGTAGCCATAAGCCTATATAGAGATGAGTCCGGAGCGGAGCCGGAGCTACGGAGTATCCGAACCTCGTTTACTATCCGTAGTACTATGAAACAAATTTTTTGTGCTCAGTTGTAATAAGTATAATATCATTTAAAGTATGTGAGATAGCTGCAATCAATTTTTGAAAAATGAGGAGCTGGAGCCGGACCTAGAAATCCGGATTTGTCACTGTAGTATACATGATGATAAATATCGTGAGTCAGAGCGAGGTAAGCCGAGTACCTCAATAACCGTGGAGTATTGGGAGCGTAGTACCGGAGCATCAAATTTTTTAAAGAAATATTTGAGTATAAAGTAAATATAAATTATATCCTTGTCACAAAGTTCGAGAGTTTCAACTATTTATGATAATAAGAACCGAAGTTGTGCATATATAGTGTCACGGTGCTGATGATGTGTGACGAGTGGCGGTGCGGTGCGGTGCGGATGCATTTGAGCTGTGTGAATTAAATAACTTAATACTGCGTAGTACTTGTTGTGCGCTTATTCTTACTTAGTGTTAGAGTGATAAGGTGCGTATAATATCTTCTATTACATTATCTCATATAAAATAAAAAAGAATAAAAAAATAATCTATTACAACAGTTCATTATTACTGTTTTTATCATCATATAATATACCTGAAATATATTATTTTACATAATATTTTTCAAGATATAATAAATATATCTTTCGCTATAAATAATAAAATACGAGCAAGTCTATTGCGTTAAAAATTTCCAGGACCTTTCTATATTACAATATAATGAATTATAATATATTATCGTAAGTATAGTGGTCATTCCATTTTTATTTCAGATTAGAATAAAAACTATTGTTTGGTTATATTTCTATATCGACTCATGATATAGTGAGAAAGATGATATGTAATCCTTGAAATATATTTGATATATTTTATTTGAAATTACTGAAATATTTCATAATCAAGATTATTTGAAGTTATACAAGTTATATGTTTTTATTATTTCAAAAGTGATTTTCAAGGTTGGTTAATATATCATTTTATGTGACCACACTCTTTTTTCTAGTGAATAATATTCACATTTTAAAGAAATTAAAATTATATTGAAAATTCTTATAGAAAAATAAAGTTATTTATTATGGTTTTCTCAGTTGCAATAAGTATAAAAATATCTGTATAAAATCATTGTCCCAGTCCCTATTCATATACTAAATCTATCTTTCACCCATGGTTTCTCTTAACCATACTCTCTTCACAAAAAGCTAAGAGCTCGGAAACTGTCTAATTTGAAAAGACGATCTTACACTCATTTTTATCACCGTATAGAAGAATGCTCACTCTAGAGTAATATAATTAGCTCTCCTCAACCTATCACAAAATTATGCTCATTCCTCATTTTACACAGCATTAAATTAATATAGAACACTGTGTAACAATTTATATCTTGGTGAGATACAGGACTACCCTCTATATACCCTCTATCTCTAACAATGTTGCCGTTTTGGTCCTTACAAATCTTCGTACAGCTCTCGTAGACAATTAAAAAAAACTGTTAATTTCATAACACTCACTATAATCATATAACCAAGAATGACTCTATTACGAGATACACACTTTATATCAATTTTCGTGTGTCATTTATAAGAATCACTTTGCTGTTTTTATAATCATTTCTACGTATCAACATAGTGAAAAAAAACTCCTTTAATCCCTGAAATAATATTTGGCTGAGTTTTTCTTCATTATACCCAATGTTACTCCTCTTGACAAACAACTTATAGTACTTTGTTCATACTTTTAGAGGAGTCGGCGTGTATCGTATAGCAAACGATTGAGTGTCTGCTACTCTGTTAACTATTGTGAGAATGACTATATATATATATATCTATATATATGTCTATATATAAATAAATATTATTCTCTGCAGAGAACCCTTATATATCAGAGAGAAACACTCGTGTACTTCTAGATCTACAAGACACATAAAAAATTTAATTTGCACATTAAATAAATACAATATAATAGCTTGAGATAAGCATCTAGTGAAATCATCTTATCTAATCATTAAATTAAAACAAACCTAAATGTGTGACGAATCTAGAAATAGCAATATATAAACTTAGAAATACTTCATGAATCTATATTGTATTATACAATTCCTAACAATTAACAATATCAATGAAAGAACTATACACACATAGATCATCATATAAACTATATACTTCTTACACTATCCTCACCTTTTTTTTTCAAAACTAAATAAGTTTAAACAAAATAACTTAATTTTCATAATTTTATATTATTTTATTATTTTAATATTTTATCATATTTAACTATGATATTAATTAGTTGATGTAAAAAGAGCTGTGAGATAGATAGATTAAACAGGTTAGAAATGCTTTTGCTATATACTATATTATCTATAATATATATATTATGATAAATATTTATTATATTACTTAAATATTTATTATATCTGAATGTCATATTCAAAAGGATATGCTCACTTAGTTTCTTACTGATCTGAGCGCTATGTCATATCTTATTATATACATAAGTTAGACGAATACTGAGGACGAACTATGAATATTTAACAATAATATAAAACAATATTATATATATAACAAAAACTAAAAATTAGTGAACCCAATTTACCGTGGTTTATCACATGTGTATGTGCGCAGCTAACGGCTATAACAGCAAACATACAACAGCATAACAACAACACGAACAACTAACAACAACAACAACTAACATACTAATACTACAACAACAACTAATCCAACAAAATACAAATCAAACTAACTAAACATACATGAGAGGGTCCAATACTAACAACATAATATAGTTACAAAGTAGTTCTTTTATGTTAGCACTGAGCACATTAGAGACGGTAATGTCATGTCTATTACTCATAACTTATAATCTTTCGAGTCAAGAGACGTACCACGTATGTACTGCAAGAGAATACGATGTGCCACTAGATGGTAAAATATAAACGTGCCGCGCAGACGCACTCATTGTTACATTATACTTCTCAGTGTACTAGGATGGTTATTCAACTACTGGCAAGAGACAAGCATGAAATATATTGTAAATTTTATTATAAAATGTTTAGTGAGGTAAATTAATGTAGAGAGATACCAGTTACTTAGTCCAGCAACCTCTATGATTATCTGAGCTATAAAAAATAATATAATCTCATGTAGGGTCTATAAAAATGAATAACCATAAGATTAGTAAATTAATATGGTATAATAGCTTGTGATACTATAAATGAAGAATTCATTTTAGTGTGCTAATAAATGCTACCATGATATTGTCACATAATTATCTTAGGTTAGAGTAGTCATATTTGATTCTTATCTTGGGTGTTTTTTTTTCCTATTATTTGGTTTTTACATATTCTAGCCTCGTGAATGAATAATCAATTAGGAGTGTAATTTTGATATTGATTCACACTCTCTATTACTATTACTGTTTCTCTTAGAAAAAGGGAAATATTAATATTTATCCATATTGATATCACAATAAAATTGATTAATTTTGGTATAAAGATATTATTGTCACTCTTGAAGTTGTATAAATGATAAGTTACTATTATATCTAACTAGATAATATCATCGAACGTACTATTACAATATTATGGACACTGAGTATTGAAACTTAATCAGAATATATTGCTATATTAGCAGATATTGTTGTTACAACTTTTTATCTCTCTGTGATCTCTCTGTGATATCTATATAGGTAAAGCAGTAAGATTGAATCAGGTAATTGAAGAGTTCTTTGTGAGGCTTTATATTGGCATCTATCTAATATCGTAGATCTTGTATCGCTAAAACTCAATAATATACAAACTATATTATGTAAATACAATGCATGATTAATATATGGAAACAAGATCAACTGGCTTTGTGAGTCAGTCAAGGATTATGATAGGTTTATTAAGTTCTGTAATTCATAATGTTAGGCTATATTATAGTATGAATTTCTGGTCTGCAGAAAGAGAGTTTTATGAAAAGTAAAATGATGTGAGTAATTCTTCTACTTAGCGCTATGTCGTCAACCTGACATATCTCAGTAATAGATAATTGATTCTCATCATACCATCTCATGCCGAAAGTCAAACGTTGTAGTAGCCACAAGGTATAAGATAGAATATAAAATGTTCTTCATTCGTCATTTCTCGATAAATTGTATATAACTATGTGATAAATGGTATCCTCGATATGATGTTAGGTGAGACCATTGTAAAGCCTTTATATAAACAGAAAGCTATTTTCCTAGTATCTGAAGTAGGGCTAAATTTCACTTAATAGTAATTGGTAATTATCTATATCTAAATACTAAAATACCGATAATACAATAATAAGTAAGGTTAAGTTAAGTCTTGTTGGACTCGTTAAAGAAACTAAAAATTTATATATAATTATTTAGGATATGTACTTCTTATTTCTTATGAGTAGCTGATTTATAACTCTAGCTAAGATTATTCCATTGATCAAATGCTTTCTACTATTAACTTATAATAATAATATTATTACATATTATATAAATATAATATTATATTTAATAATAATATATAATATATATATATATAATATCATATATATATATATATTATATATTTATATATATATATATAATATAATATTATATATATATATTATATTATATTTATTTATTAATTATAATATATATTATATATATATTACATGAATGATAAAATATAATATCATTGATCTGCCAACAAAATAAAAAGATACGAATTGCACAGGAGTAATAGTCCCTAATTTTATATAATATAAACGATCTGCTTTATCTTAAGGTTTGTTAATTTCTACTTAAAAGAGTTATAAAATTAAGTTATATTGTTTTTAGCAGCGTAAACACTCTACGTAAAATACTATATTCATATAATATATATTAACTTAAAGGATATATTATATATTATTATATATATATATATATATATATAATATATATTATATTATTATATATTTATATTCAAATATATTATAGCATTAAATCTAGATTCTTATATATATATATATATATCTATATATGGTAGAGGTAATATATATATATAATATTTAAAAATCATAAGCATATAAATATTAATATTATACATATATATATAATATTATATATTGGATTAGAATTATAAATTATATATAATCTAATGATAATTTTTAATATGGTGAAGAGTGGTATAGCATGTTAATGAAGTTATTATAATATTTAAATATATTTAATATATATATTAGTGAATATAATATATTATATATAATTTTATTGTAGAGAAAAGTTGGCTTGAGCTTTGCTGCTACGAGGGATATTAGAATATACAATACATTTAGAGACATCTATATTTAGAAAGGCTCAAACACAACATAGGATGTTTTGATGAGTTTAGTATAGAATTAGTATATGTTTAATGAAAGACGCTTCAGTACGTTTTTATAATATATATTTTAGTTTTGATGTGTTCTAGTGAGATATATTTTGTGTTCAGTTATAGGCGAATATTGTAGGAGTTAATTATAATTAATATTTAATATGTATAATAAATTTATAAGTGAGTAAGTGTTTCTCTCAAAGTTTCATATTAATCGGATTTAAAATAAATTTAGTGTTTTATTTTACTTACGCTTTTATAGTTTGTAGTGAAGTTTTAACCTGGTATGAAGATTTCGTAAGGTTTTTAATTGGCATATTTTGTCACAAGTTTTTATGTTGATATTTGTTCGCGTAGGTTTTTTTTCGCAATATTTTGTGTATGGTTGTACAGCGCTCATGTAGGTTGATGTGATTGTGTATGTTTTTAGAGTGTTCCGGTTGGGTATTTTTAGAGTGTGTATAGTTTTTTTACAGTGTTCCGGTTAGGGTTTTATAATATAGATGATTAGTGATTAGTTATGTGAGTTTTAAATTGTAAGGTTGGAGATTATTGTTAATAAAATCATTTTTGTGTAGTATTTTTATACAAACTTTCATGTAGGTTCTTTGTAACATTATTCATTTATTTCTTTACAATGGTTTTTACAGAATTCGTATACGTTTTTGAAAATTCTTGTGTATGTTTTTATAATATATGCTTTTATGATATGTTTTTTACGATTCAGATTACATTTTCAACAGTGCTGGACATATAAGAATTTTTTACTAGTAATATTCGTAGGTTTATACTTTATTCTTGTATTCATATTAAACTTTTTATAGTAGTATTTGTATTGTTATTGTTATTGAATGCATTTTGTCATATATATTGATTTTTAATATCTATATATATATATATAAATTATTATAGTAGTACTATCAATCACGTATTGACTCATCAGTGGTAGAGACTCGCTATCAAACAATACGAGGGTCCCATGTTCGCAACTCATGTAGTCGGGTGGGTGAATGTTAGCTCATATATTTCCTTCTCCTACTATGGTATGGTACTTTCGTCACCTGCTCGTATTATATAAGTTTTATAATTGAGTAAATCCTATCCCTCACTAAGATAGGCTAACTTTCCTCGTGATCGTTGGTATGTTATTAATATATATCTGTAAATATATATATATTAATATAATATATATTTATATATATATATTATAATATCTAATATTAATATATATATATAATGTAGTGTATTTATCCATTGTATGCACTATTTTACTTTTTATTATGTATATATATATATCTAGTAATGTAGCTTTTTTTTCTTCGTATGCATTTTTTACAATATATTCTGTTTAAATTGATGTGGTGAATGCGTAGGCGATGGGAGGTTTACATGTAGGATGTTTCAAGTGTGTGGGGGAGTGGATTCATAATGCTAGTTCTCCTCAAATATTCTTTGTGTACTTTCTGTCACATACACTCTCACACCCATCTCCTTATGATTATAAAATATTGTCTAGTGTAACACGATGTATCTTATATACGTTAAAATATAGAAGTGTTTGTTTTTTTCTATGGTAGTAAGATTTATTAATCTGAGAGAATAAAGAATAATATACATATAGCTCGTTGGTGTGTAAGATATTTTGAAAATAGTAGTGATAATAAATGTTATCACTAATTACTAACGCGTATTATACTTATACATATGTAGGTTTTATAGATTGATTGAGTTTTATTATTATTATTACAAATAGTTTATATTAATATATGTGTTTTTTATTGCCGTGAGGTATAATAATCTTAGTGGACTTATATCAGTCACAAATTGAAAGTTACTTTTGGGTAATAGTATTCTGTTATAAGCTTTGTAATCTATTAGCTGTACCATATTCGAGCAGAAAAATAAAGATAATATCACGTGAAAGTTTTTATTAATATAACAATAATATTCTATATATATACATACTATATAGATAGATATATATCTATATAATATACTTATATTATATATATTATTTATATTATATTATTATACAGTCTAATATATTATATATTAATATTATAATTATAGTATATAATATATATATATATAAATAGTATTTAATATAATTAATATTTTAGGATTTTTATTTATTAATTAGTGTATATATATAATTATGAGTTATATTAATTATATAATATATTAATATATGTATATATATATATCATACTAAACGTATATCTCCTATCAATGAATTTCCAATTATCCACATCATTATATATATCTTTATTATATTTTATATATATAAGTATATTTTATATTTTAAATATATTAGATTAAGTTGTAATAATAATATATATTAATATATAATATTAGTATATATATATATATAGTCCACAGATTATGAGGTCCATCTTCAAAGAGGTTGTAAATGAAGTCTGCATGAATAGTAAAGTAGATTGGGGGGTTATTTGTAACTACTTAGCTTCTCATAAAATACACTAAATAAAATAAAAATTATCAATCTCATGTGAATTCATAGGTTACGTCAAGGAAGCAACCTACATCTTGGTGCGGAGGAATAACTTGGTTTTCCTGCTTTTATCAAGGTTCATGGGAAGACATCACCTTTAGCCAACAAAAGTCCTTTTATAATACAACTAATGGCTATTAGTCTTTGCAATACAACATTATTATAATTCAATTTAGGATATCCATGCCAATATTAATAGATAAAAATAATATCGACAGGCTAAAAAAAACGCTTATATATAGAAATTACTGTAAACCTTATTAGCCATGGTTTAACAATAATAAAATCTT
>JABUQX010017893.1:0-2500 GCA_015478945.1 Trachelipus rathkii
AGCAGAGGCAGCATAAGTAAGGCAGCAGAGCAGCAGTTATATATAGTTATACAGAGCAGGTTATATAGAATCTTATGCCTGGCACTGTCGAGACCGAGCTGTTGGTACGAAATCGCCAATAGGGAAGGGAGGCTTACCCTTCTTTGAAGGTTTCAGAGTAAAATTAAAAATAAAATTTTATTCCCTTAAATGTTAACATAAATTTTAAAAATACACGCAATTTTAACAATATTTGGGGCTCATATTTCAAATTAACATCACAAGCACATGCACATCATCATCATCATCAGCATTCATATAAAATGTATTATTTTTTTTCTGTAAATAAATAATTTATTTCATATATGCAATTAAATTTTCAACACCAAAAAAATAAACACATCCAATCTCTCTGATGCCTAATAATAAACTGATTTTTATTTGTCTTTAATATATGTCTTATATGTACAGAAGGACATTAAAGGACAACTAGCAACTCCCTCAAAGTTTGAAATGTACTCTATATGAGACAAATCTGGTATTCAAAAAAGCCAAACTGGCAACTTGCTAAAAACTACTATAGAAATTTGGTATTCTTTTTCTTGTTAAGTTGCTGTATTTGTCTTAAATAATAAAGTTGGTCTTTTTTTGAGCTGCAATATTAGGAGCCCCAATTTTATAGTATTGGATATATTGAAAAAAAAATATCGTACATAAAATTTGCTGTTGCAAAAAGCATTCTTTTCTTATTTTCTTTGTTAATTACTATTTTTTTATGTATTAAATTGTTAAAAAAAATTTCTTTTCACTTTTATTTGACAAAATTTTATATTTCCATCAACATCCTATGCCTGGCATTTTAATTTGG
Source organism: Trachelipus rathkii (assembly GCA_015478945.1). NCBI lineage: Eukaryota > Metazoa > Arthropoda > Malacostraca > Isopoda > Trachelipodidae > Trachelipus > Trachelipus rathkii. Next base: position 848 of record JABUQX010017893.1, read on the forward strand.
AGGGCAGCAGCCCCGGAGCCCATAAAGACGAGTCGCCACTGTATATAAGCAGCAGCACAGCAGCAAGGGGCATGGCGGGCAGGCGAAGGCAGGTTGGCAGCAGCAGCATAAGGGCGCGGCGGGCAGGCAAGGGGGCTAAGGGGCGAGGCAGCGCAGTAGCGGTGCAGGCAGCATATATATAAGTATATATATATATATGGTCAAACTAAAGAAGGGTTACCCGCATGATATCTCTGAAACTAAGATAGTACAAGAAAACTGATAACATATGGAATCAGCGTGTATGAAATTTGGATGGAAAATGAAAAAAAAATTACTTTTTTTTTTTTTTTTTTTATATCTCGAAAACTACGAGGTAGAAGAAAACTAATAACATATATGGAATCAGCGTATAATTTCGGGGGCTCGAGCCGACGGTGGGACAGAGGGGGGACGTGTTCCCATTACCCCGTAGGGTAAGGGAGGAATTTCCTCGCGACAATTCAAATACCAAAGAGCATCCTGAGACCCTCCCGGAGGGAAATAGGTCCCATCCTTCCTGTCGTCCCCAGAGGCCGAGGTAGGACCCTGACTCTTTATCTTTTGCAGTGGTTTACCCTGGGTGATATTCTTTTTTAGTTAAAAAAAAAAAAGAAATCTTCTCTTTCATACTTATTTCATACGCTGATTCTAATATGTTATTAGTTTCTTGTACCTATCGTGTTTTGGAGATATATAAAAAATAAAAAAATAAAAAATTTTTTTTTTCATTTTCCATACCAATTTCATACGCTGATTCCATATATGTTATCAGTTTTCTTGTACCTATCTTAGTTTTCGAGATATCATGCGGGTAACTTTTTTAGTTTCACCTATATATATATATATATATATATATATATATAATAATTATTCATACATTATGTTGCCTATGCCACATATATATGGTTATATTATTATCGCTGGCTGGCTGGCTGGGCTGATATGATGGTAAAAGAAGTGAAGGTATATGGCGATATTGCAGTATAAGGCTGGCTGGCTGGCGCTGCTGCACGCCATGCTACTCATATGGCTGCACAGTACATGGGCTACTGCTACACAGGCTGCTGGCTACGTTGTTGCTGAAGGCATATGGGATAGCTGGCTGGATGGGCTGGCTGGTTGTGCTGGTTGCTGGCTGGTTGACATGATATATATATACATATGTATATATACATATACGCTGGTTATTTCAGCAAAGGACTTTCAAGGATGACAGAAGCACTCATGCTGAAGATAGATAATAGATTTTCAAACTCTGCAAAACGATGAAGCATGTACAATAGCAACTTTTCTAAATCCTAGATACAAAAAATGCATAATTTCTTGAACCACGTGTTTACAGAGGGTTAAAATTAATTTAGAATGCCTATGTGATGAAATGCTGCCAAAGGCAGAAATATCACAAATCAATGTAAAGCAAAGATTTCATTACCAAACAGGCACGCAACTACCATCTGTGTTAGCTGATCATTGCTGAATTCATGAACGTTCTTTTTGATTTCTAGCAGCGATGAAGAGTCTTGTTGAGAGGTGTCAAAAAGACACTCTATCATTGATCGAAGAATAATAAAAAGAGAAAGATCCAGGTACGGTCTTGTGGAATGATACTGTAAAGTTTTTCCTTAATATCTT
>JABUQX010017893.1:10000-16300 GCA_015478945.1 Trachelipus rathkii
TACAAATATTAGAGAGATCTCGATCATAATATTATATTGACACAATGTTAGTAAAGAATTTATGATTTACCTAAGAAATTTCATTAATTTCTTTTCTCTTAAGCTATAACTTGGAGAATTTTCTTATTTTTAAAAGTTTTTTATATTAAAAGACATAATGGAGTGGAAACTTCAACTTCAGAATTTTTTTATTTAAATAGGAAATAGGAATGAACTGTAAAAAGATTCATCTTATCAATTATTTATGTCACTCTAAGTTTAAATAAAGTATTCTTTAAAATTTGATCACGTCACTTGATCTAACGTCAAAACGACATAAAATTGAAGCGGCAAAATAATGAAATGACATTATGTAGAAAAGATAAGAAGTCAAAAAGAAAGAAATGTCGAAAAAGACAATAAAGTCAACATGAAGAAACGTTGAAAAGATAAAATAGTCGAAAAGATTAAATGTCAAATTGACGAAAAATTGAAAAGACGGAAATGTCGAAAAGACATAAGGTCAGAACGACAAAAAATCGAAAAGACTAAAAATGCCAAAACTACATACCTAAAAGAAAAATAGCATAAATTAGAAAAGAAATCTTTCACTTTTGATTGGATCTTACTTACTTAAGAGTGGAATATTGTTTCTTTAGAAGTCTACTTGATTAAAAGGAGAATTCTTTGAGGAATAAAAGTCTCAAACTTTATAAAAGACGCAATATGATATGATTTTGAGTGTAGCATACTAAGATGAAACAGTAACTAATTACGTATCTTCGACTGAATTCTTTTTATATACTCTTTTTAGGAAGAGCAAAATACTTTAAGAGCAAAAATTTCCCGGCCTAAAATCAGAAAAAAATCATTTTTAGTTTTATGTTTAGAAAATGAAAAATTATATGGCATTATATGACTGATTCCAAATATTTTTAGAAAAGAAAATTAGTTTATAAGAAGATAAGAACTGAAACGGTAGGTAGTGTGCAAGTAGAATTTATTTATCAATTAGATCGGAAGAGAGAAAGTGGAAAAAGTTAAATTCTGAAAATATGTTGAGAGACCAGCTGCACGATTATTTTATTTATTCTAAAAACCGAAGAGCTCAGGTTGAGCTCTGTCTATTGGTAATTAAGTAATATATGAACACCGGAGAGGTTATCCAAAGGATAGTTACTCAGGTTTGGTGTGTTACGGTAAACTTCATTCTAACTTTTCAAAATTAGCTGTGAGTGTGGAACTAATTGCATTTTTGAAATATTAAATACAGTATCCAACAATACCCATTTGCAGATAAATCAACATGAGTGATATAGAAAAGTTTAGATATATCCTATAACCTATAAGCTATTTAAAACTTGTTTTAGTGGAGTTACAATGAAACCTTTCTTGAATACATACGAGTAAAAAAAGTTTAATTAATCTGTGATATATCCTATAAGCTATTTGAAACTTGTTTTAGTAGAGTTACAATGAAAGCTTTCTTGAATACATACGAGTAAAAAAAAGTTTAATTAATTTGATATTTGGTTGAAAAATATTAACGTTGAAGAAATTTTTGACGAGTAGAAAGAAGAATTTTTTTTAAAATTAGTAACAATAAGAAAAACTTTTCTTTTTTATAGCATGTAGAAAAAATATTTTTTTACTGATAATAAATCATTATATTAGCAATAAAATTTTACAGATGACAGAGGTAATCATTAATTCATATTACATTTTATCACGGAAATAACAGTAATGACCGGAAGGGTTACCAACCCTTATAAGAAATCCTGCAACCATTTCATAAGTAAAATAAAATGAAAGAGTAAGAGAGTCACAGATCAAATTTATAGTGTAAATTATAATCTATTAAGCTGTTTCTTTTAATTATAAGATTTATTTTTTCCAAATGTATGTATGTATGTATGTATGTATGTATGTATGTATGTATGTATGTATGTATGTATGTATGTATGTATGTATGTATGTATGTATGTATGTATGTATGTATGTATGTATGTATGTGTTTCTAAACAAGTTTTAATACTTGTACATCAGTAAATACGTTTTCCGGGTATTTAACTACTTGAAACATGTGTAAATCAACTAATTTCCGATGAGTGTTAGTCCTAAATCGTAAACATCTGGTAATATTTTGATCCACTTTATTCAATTGTATTTTTTTTTATTCCAAATTCTTTTTATTCCTTGCAAAACAAGGAATTTACTTGAACTGCTTCTAAATCAACGCAAACACAAACACACCTACATAAAACACACACACATATATATAATATATAAATTATATATATATATATATATATATAATAATATATAATAATATATATTATATATATATATATATATATTATATATATATATTATTACAATATATATACATAGTATAGTATAAATTTACTTAAAATATGCAACATATTTATCCTTGCATTTCGTTTTTACAATTTTATTTTCATTTTTCGCATTAGACACACTTTAATTTTGTTCTTTAAAAATTAAGTTTGCTTTTTGATATATATATATATACTATATACTATATATATATATATTATATAGTATATAATATATATTATATAATATATATATATATATACTATATATATTATATAATATATATATATATATATATATTTCAGCCGTTTATTTTTTGGGGGATTTAAAAACGCTGAATTTTTTTCATCTTTATCTTACTCGCCATTACAGCTTTTCAGAAGATATCTCTAGAGTACATTACTAAAGGACTATAAAATATATATATTTATAATTAGAAAATAAAATTACTAATAATACTTAGAAAAGAAATTCATAATAGAATGAAAAAAATCGTTAAAAAAAATTAATACGTAAAAGTAAATAGTGATAAGTAAATTTCATTCATTTAAATTTAAGTAAACGAAATATAAACATACAAAATTAAAAACCCATAAAGAAAATAATGAAAAAGTTAGTAATAACCATAGTAATAACAAGGATGGAAAAATAATCAAATAAAAAAATTACACATTTTTCTCAACTGAGAGAACTCGATATATTTAAAAGCTAGAATAAAAAAATAGTAAATCTTCGAGATAGTAATATTACAACACACAATCTACCAAATGAGTTTTGGCTGATGATATTAAAAAAATAGACAAAATTGAGAGTTTAACCAAAACACTTTTTGAACTTGAAAAAAAAATTAAAAGCTAATTTTAGGTATATTTAAAGGTGTCAAGTCATACATTGTATTTCGTTCTTCGTTCAAATATTAACTTAATTTAGTCATCCTTTAATTAAGCTGAAACATTTATATCATCCTTCCAGACTGTAAATTTAATAATCTTGTATTTTTCTATTGAACATTAACTAAATTTATATTTTTATTAAAATTTGTATTTCATTATTAAATTATTAACAAGTCTTTTTTTAGATTAAATTTTGTTGTTAAATTTTACGTTTTTATTAATAAATTGTGTTTTTTGGACCCTAAAGCAGTAAAGCAGTAAACCAATAACAAAAATCACCAGCCCACCCATCTATCCCATCCCTCCCACCTCCCCTTATTCAATTGATTTACTGCTTCATATCATAAATCTAGCATTATTTTTTGTATTATAAACTTAAATTTTGTATAAACTTAACATATAAAAATAAGTTCCTTAATGAAAATATCATAGTAAAGTGTAAATTTCTATCAAAAATTTGTGCTTCAACATTAAGCTTATTTCTTATTGCATCGAAAACACGATAACATGTGCATATATATACACCATTCCTCAAAATACACATCTTTTCGCCACTTAACGTATGAATTTTCACATATACATTTGTCATTCATATTAAATAACAAATTTAACTTAAGCAAAGCTCCTTCGTGCTAACTAAATACATAGCTCTGATCATTTCCTTCAAAGATGTCTTGTACACCCTAAAAAAGTATCCTACCTAACAATACTACAACTAACCGAAATTAATAACCCAACTTTGCTATCCTAAGGTTTTCTCCATCATTCATCCTACTAAGGATGCTAAAAATCAATTTCATGATTCATTATTTAATAAAGTTCCTAAAGGAATTCATTTTTTCCCTACAAGAAGTTCCATTTTGGATCACACCCGCGATGTGTGAAGTGAAGTCCCATTTAGGGAGTCACTCCCTGAAGGGGATGTAAGTGGGCAATTAAGGTCTCAGCCCTAGGACTGAGATCTTGTCCCTACTTCGCGGAGGGGTGAGGCCCGCTTAAACCCCCCTTCTGAGGGTGAACCCAAAATTGGATATCAAACCACCCATCGTGGGGGTGACCCAAAATGGGACTTCACGCAAGGAAAAGATGAATTCCTTTAGTAACTTTTTTAAATAATGAACTCTTGAAATTTTTTTTTAGTATGCTTAGCAGGGTGAATGATGGAGAAGGCGTTAAGATAGCACAGTTGGGTTATCAACTTCGGTTAACTGTAGTTTTGTTATTTACGATAGTTTGTTAAGGTGTGCAAGACATCTTTGAATAGGGGGGTGGCAGAGTGATACGTAACATCGTCTGATTATTTAATGAATGGACTGGTTCTACGAACCTGTCCTGTAACTCATATATATATATATATATTAACTATTTATATATATATATATATAATATATATATATATATATATATATATATATATATATATATATATATATATATAATAATATATATATAGATATATATATAATATATATAATATTATGATATGTGGACGAGCCCAACCACACAAATCCATACACAATAACAGCATTGATATGGTTAATTCCTTCCAACCTCGTATAATTTTAGTGCCATATCTCGTAGAGTTGTAAACAGTAATTTCCTTTTTTGTAACACTAGATAACTGTCAAAAAACTATCATTTATTATCTAGATTGCAGCCCTCGAAAAGCGCGTTTTGAAAGAATATTGATGTTAGTAGCAAAGGTTTATTGCCTTTGTGTATATAAATAAAGGGGATGCATCAACTGATGTCGATGTTTGTCTCGTTTGCCAAGTTGCAATTCAATAGGCGAAAAGCGCACTTTCAATGTCGTGCTGTAACGTCTTCCTTCAATTGTAAGCTCTGTGAGAATATTGATTCAAGTAGCAGTTTATCTTGGGTATATATATATATATAATATATATAATATATTATAATATATATATATATATATATATATATATTATTATATATATATATTATATATATATATATAGTATATATATTATATTAGGATATAATATATATTGCGTGTAGTGTGCGTGTGCGTGTGCGTGTGCGTGTGCGTGTGCGTGTGCGTGGGAAAGAAAAGGTGAGAGAGAAGTCGTAACTCAGAGGACTAGATAGTTTTTCTCCACCCACCTGGTTTGGGGTTAGCTCTCTTATACTGTGAATATGCACCGTTATGCCAATTCATTTTAAAATAGAAAAATTCATCACTCTGTTTACATTAAAATGGGCACTAAAAATTCCTTGTTTATAATTAGTTTCGAATTCAATTTGCATCTTATTGTCTAGAAACCAATCTTAAAACTCGTAGATCAATTAAACAGTCAATATGTTAAAAATGGACTTCCTTTAACTAACAAACAAAATATTTATCAAATTGGTATTAAAACATTTTCTTAGATGATATCTAAATTAATGTGACTTGAGCTCTGAAACTTAGCATCCTCTCCCAAGAATATTTATATATATATATATATATATATATATATATATTATATATATATATAAAATCTCGGTGTTATATTATATATATATATATATATATAATATAAATATTATTATTAATATATATATGTTATATTAATATATAATATATATAATATATATTATATTTATATATTATATATTATATATATATATAATAATACTATATATATATTATATATATATATATATATATTATATATATATATATTTAATATATTTTATTTACACCTGTAAACATCTCGGTGTTAGAGTGAACTCAGTTTGGAGTCATGACGAGGGACAAGATATGTCCCTAGAATATTTAAAACATTTATAATATATATATATATATATATATATATATATATATATATATATATATATATATATATATATATATATATATATATATATATATATATATATATATATATATATATATTAATATATATATATATATATATTAATATAATATATATTATATTACATATTATATATAATATTATATATATATTATTATATATTATATATATATACTATAATATATATATATTTATATATATCTATATATATATATATTATTATATATTATATATACATTATTATATATATATATATATATTATATATTAATATTT
>JABUQX010017894.1:7500-17500 GCA_015478945.1 Trachelipus rathkii
GGATTCTCCTTCTATCTGTAAATTTTTCCGTTGCCCTACCCTGCAATCTGTTCACCATATCTTCATTGATTGTCCTCAATCCGACCTCATTCTCTGTCTTCATTTTTATACTCTATGGTCCATAACACCTTCTAAAAGGCTATCCTATAACTTGTCTGAATCCTCCCACTTCAATAGTAGTTCTATTTTTTCTTACTTTCAATTGAATATTCTTCAAAAAGTATAATTTTATAATGCAATATAAGGACAATATATAATTTAAAGACATCTTTTTTTTTTATTGAATATTCATTTCGCCATCCATATGTGTTTTTTTTTTTTTACTTATGTGACATATTTAAAATAAATATGATCCAGGACCTACCCATGTAGTTGAATATTTAACCCAGTGTGGCCACTTCTTTGTGGGCCGTAGTGGGTCCTGTACATAAATTCTATATATATATATATATATATATATATATATATATATATATATATATATATGTATGTAGAAATATATATATTTATATATATATATATATATATATATATATATATATATATAATATATATATATATATATATATATATATATATATATATATATATATATATATATATATATATATCTATATATATATATATATATATATATATATATATATATATATATATATATATATATATATTTCGGGAAGGCAAATTTATTAGTTAAACGATCTTTGAAAATATGTGAAGTATGACTAAGAGGTATAATTGAAAAGGCTTAAAAGTATATATATATATATATATATATATATATATATATATATATATATATATATATATATATATATATTATATAACTATATATATATATATATATATATATATATATATATATATATATATATATATATATATATATATAAAATTGTTTGTATATATATATATATATAAATATATATATATATATATATATATATATATATATATATATATATATATATATATATATATATATATATATATATATATATATATATATATAATTATTTATATATATATATATATATATATATATATATATATATATATATATATATATATATATATATATATATATATATATATATATATACTATATATATATATATATATATATATATATATATATATATATATATATATATATATATATATATATATTATATATATATATATATATATATATATATATATATATATATATATATATATATATATATATATATATATATATATATATATATATATATATATATATATATATATTATAAGAAATGCACTCGCCACTAATCAGCTATGAAAACTTCACAGTTAAACAAGTGCCGGGAAATGCAAGATTTGATCATACTGGTTAACAACTGGTAGCAAGAAAGTGACATGATAATAACGAAAATATATAAATTTACAAGTTTTATTAAAGTCATGGAAAAAAAATATTAACTACAAAAAAAAAATGTCCAAAGGTTGGTTTGAGTCTGAGATACATCTACTTTTGGAGAATGCGTGATTATGTTTGTTACATTAGTTAAAGGGAAATACTATATACCAGTGGTGCTCAAACGGTCGATCGCGAGAGACCTGTGGGTCGATCGCAGAAATATCCCAGTCATTTAAAACATTTTAAAAAAGTGATATTTGCGAATATATTCGGCGCCGCATAAGATGGTGGATGTACGATAATTTACTAATTGCACAACTGGAAGAAAAAAATTGTAAGAACATTCCTTCTTTGTTTTTGCAAAAAATCAGTGACAAGTGCAGTTATGGAGCCTATGAAGCCGAGGTAAAAAAAATTCTTGAAGAATTTAAAAGGAGCTTTGCAAATATAAAAAACATAGAGTTAATTCTGGCATTCATGACTTACCCCTTCGCTTGCCTGGACGTGCAAGAAGTTGCTTCGCAAATTTCAAAGCTACTTGACATGGAGACGACTACAGTCGAAAACGAAGTTGTAAAGCTAATCTGACATTAACCTCAAAGCAAGAGCTGCAGACAATAATTTCTGGCTTTTTATGTCCGAAGATAAATATCCTTGTTTGAAGAAAGTAGCACTTCAGGTAACCGCTTTCTTTGGGTCAACATATTTATGCGAGTATGCATTTTCTCAAATGAAAATAATCAAATCTAAATACCGTACTCGCCTTACAGATGATTACTTAACTTCGTGCTTGTATTTAGCAATAAGTAGCTACAAGCCATCTTTTGCAAAATACACAGAGGATCACCAATGCCATGCCTCGCCATCCCGACAATAATATTTTTCCTTACACCGTTTAATATTTTCTATTCTCTGTAGTAAAAATCGCATGCTCGTAATGTAGTTTGATTTGAAGTGAGTGACCTTGGTAAATTATTTACCCCGACCTATGGATACGTAGTTTCTACCTAAGAATGTATACTTAAAATTTTTCTTGGCAAGTGTCGATCACCGATTCTTTAAAAGTTTGTTGGTCGATCTTCATAGGCAAAAGTATGAGCACCACTGCTATATACTAAAGGGCTACCAAGCGCTACAGAACCTGTAACAACAGAGTTCTTAAATAATTAAATCGTACAACGAGTTCAGTATTTAGCCTGTAAAACAGAGCTAGGTTGGAGATTTGTAAAACTTCAACTCCTAAGCAAGGCTAACCCGCACAACGGTGTTAACTGCTATCTTGTACACTAACGATAAGGGGACTGTACAACAGGGCCACTTATATACGAATTCTTCCCTGTATCAACAATGAAAGCGACACTAACTTGCACCAAAAATTTCCACAGCTGATTATTACTATCCTGTAGAACAACGGCGAATGCGACTGACAAGTAAAACATCGTCGGGAAAGTACTCAAAGAACTAACAACAGCTTCTCTCAAGCTTTATTGACCTGTTCAACAGTATCAAGCAAGGAATAGTACAACTGTTTCCTTTATAGCTTTGGTAGAGAGTTCTCAAAAGTATTTTGACAAGCTGGATTAGACCGCCCAATATATTAAGAAAATGCTGTGTAACCGTAAATACTAAAAGAAAATATATTAAAAAAAAGTTTCTCCATAATATAAATATAATATAATATAATATAATATAATATAATATAATATAATATATAGTTTCTCCATTTATAAAGTTAATATCTAATATCTAAAAAGAGATACACTTTTATCTTTAATTAAAGGGTAACTAAATGAATCAAATAATTACAGTCACAAATGCTTAAAAGTAGAAAAGTAAGTATAAATATTAACATCTTAATATTTTAAATAATACATCGTTATACAACTGAACAGAAACTTAAAATACTCTAAGAAAACTAAAATAACGATAATAGTATAATATCTATAAAACAAGTTTGCCCATCTTCGTGATAATTTTCGCGGATGAATAACATAACATAAAATAAATAATATAGATTCAGTAAGGTAATAAAATACATATTAATACAAAATATGGTAAAATAATTTTAAAAAGGTTTTAAAACACAGTTTAAATAAACATTCTAATCTTATAATGAATTAACATAACAGTGTCTAAATAAATAAGGAGCGCTCCTAGCTCAGAGGTAAAGCACTCACCTAGCAAGCGAGAGGGTCCAGGTTCGAGACTGGGTGGAGCAAGAGAATGTGAGCCATTCTCTCTATTAACTTTAGCTTCGTTTCACTCAGACGTTAATGAGTACATTAGTAGCATGCTTTGCTACTAATGGGGAAACTTCCCGGCAGTCGCGATAGGCCTGGTCGCAGGGGATTTAGTCGTTAGGCCCGTGTAACCCAAGGACCTTTCTTGATGGGTCACTGACAGGTCGTTGAGACCTTCCTGGGGGAGGACGTTATATATATACTATATGATATATAATATCATTATATATATATATAATTAAATATATATATTAAATATATCATACGTTAGAATAAAATAAACGTGGTTATTATTCTAAATTAAGTTAAAATACCTAATGATAAGATTTTATGTATCAAAAGAATAAATTATATATAGTAGATATATATATATCTATATCTATATAACATATATATAATATATATATATCATATATAACTATTATATCCTATAGATATATATATATTATATATAGTCTCTATATAGGGTGTATTTTCAAAACAAATTAATTATAAATACATATATATAATATATAATATATTGATTATATATATTATATTAATATCGATTATATATTATATATATATACAGGTTTTAATAATTTCATATTTATATTATAATATATTATATATACTATATATATATAATTTAATAATATATATATATATATATATTAATATATGTATATATATAATAATATATTTATATAACTAACTATGTATATATATATATATATATTCTATATAAAGATATATTATGTATATATCCTATGAAAGTATTGATATTATATATATATAATAGATTTGTATATATAAAATACAAAGATGTGTGACTATATATATATATAGAGTATATATTATATATATATATATAATATATATATTATATAAATATATATATATATTATATAATATATTTATATATATATAGTATATATATGATGATATACTATATATATATATATATATATATATAGTTACTATTACTATATATAGTATATATATATTGATATATATATATAATAGATAAATATATATATATAGTAATATATATATATATATATAATATATAGATATATATATATATATATATGATATATATATATATCATATATATATTATATAATAATATATATAAATATATATTATATACATATAGTATATATATAATTATATTATATATAATATTATATATATATATATATATATATATACTTAAATAATAAGTATATATATATATATATATAATTATTACTAATATATATATATTTGTATATATACTGATATATATTATAATATAGATATATATATATATATATATGTTATATATATATTATATACCTATATATACTATATATATATTATATAATATATTATATGATACTATATAATATATAATTATATATATATATTTATATATTATATATATATATATATATATGACTATATATTATTATAATATATATATATATATATATATATAATAATATAATCGTTATAATATATATATATAATATATACTAATATTATTATATTATATAGATACTTATTATATATATAATATATATATATTATAAATATGTATATATATATATAATCACTATATATGTATAAATTATAATATAATATATATATATATATATAATATATTATATATATATAGTGTAAATAATGAATATATATTAGTAATAGTTAGATATATATATATAGTATATAATATATATAATATATATATATAGGTTATTAATATATATATAATACTATATATATATATATATATACTATATAATTAATATATACTATATATTATATACATGATATATATATATAAGAATATTATAACTACTATATAGTAATACTATTATATATATATATATATATTATCATATATATATATACTAAATTAATATATATATAGCAAATATATATATATATATATATATATATATATATATATACTCCCTATATATATCATATATATATACATTCATATATTATATATATATCATTAACTACATTCATTCACTATCCTCATATATACTATATATCAATAATATATGTAAATAATTAATTACTCATATATATATAGTATATATACTATATATATATAATATAATATAAATATATATATAGATACTAGCATAATATATATTTATATATATAATATATTATGAAAAAAATTACTAGTCAAACATTTGCAAATATTTATTTAAATAAAATTAAAAAATAAAAAATTTAAAAAAATTTATTTATTTATTCCTTCATTTTTTCCTATTGAATTTTTTTAATCACTTATTTTTATAAAATTTTTAAAAAAAATATTCCTGAAATATATTTATATTCTCCTTTTATATGAAGTTACATTTTATAAATTAGAAAAATTAATGAATTATATTTATAAGATGTTAATTTAAATTTAATTTTTTAACGGCTGTTCTAAGCTACAATATATTTAGCTAAATGGTATTTTAATTCAATGAAGCGTGATAAAGCAATTCTTAAATAAATATATAGATTTTTTTATTATATAAATATAATTTTTGTTTTTATTTTTTTTTTAATTATAATCTTTATTATTTTATAATTTTTCTCCAATTTTTAAATAAGTATAATTTATTCAAGCCTCAAGACCAGTATTATACTTTAAAAAATATAAAAAAAAACAAAACCACATGATATAAAATTATCTTAGAGTTACAAACAAAACACTCTCAACAACCCATGAACAAAGTAAGAATGCTTCAAACTTAAAGAGCCCCTAAATACCCACGCAAACACCAGCAAATGAAAAACAAGTTAAAAGAAAAACTATTCTTGTATAATGATAAATACCTATCAAATACCCTATACTCTCACCCCCCTATAACTCTACTCACTCACTCATATATATGATACCTATACCCCTACGATCCACCCCCTATCATCTCACTCTATATACCTATACTATATTTTCAGTATACAATTTACTATGAAGGCACCTACCCTACATCCCCTTATTATCTATTACTACCCACCCTAATATTATTAAACATTCATTTCGTTACCCCTTTTTACAAACCACGCTAACTCAATATTTATCAAAATTTTTAATGTTTACGACATATACAAGTATATATACATACTATATACACATACATAATATAAATACTACTACTATATATATACTATATACTATTATATACCTAATATATATATACCTCTCCCTACTCCCATATACATATAATCCCTCATCACTACCCCTCACCTACTACCTATCACCTATATATACCTATATACTACCCTACATACTCACCTACCTAGATACTATACCCCTACCCTACCCTACTCACCTACTACTACCCCTTATCACCATACTCATATAACCCTACTCACCTCATACCTACCTACTCCATACCTACCTCACCCCCTACTACTATATGCCCTCACCCCTACTATCCCTCATATATAGATATACACTTACTATATATACCCTCCCCCTATATACCCTATACTATACTTAATATACCTACCCTTATCATATATCCTAACTACCCCTCACATACCTATCAACTACTACTATAACTATCACTAACCCCTACATATCACCTACCCTACCCTACACCTACTATATATAGCACATCCACAACCTACTATACTACTACCACCTATTCATATCTATAATATCATACTTCCTAGTTACTTCCTTTACCCATATATTTACACCAGTACGATAAATGCTATTACTATACCACCTACCTACCTCATACCCCGTATACCTAATATACCTATAAATCACCTCCCCCTATACCCTACTATACCCTATACAACTACCTACTACTATACTATACTATATCATATTATAGTACCTACATACTTAACCATAACCTCCCCCCCCTCACCCCCACGTCTACCACCTACCTCATCTACTATACTAACTATACCCTAATATATCTATACTACTATACTCATGATACCTACTCACCCTACTACCTATACCCCCATACCCCCTATATCCTATACTACCCTCTACCCTATACTACCCTACCCCTACTGTATACTACGATAATTTATTTTAACCCCTCTCCTCAATAGTGCCACAGAAATCTGTAATATTGCTCTTAATCCTTAAACACATTTAACATTAACCTTTTAATGACCATGCACAATAGGAGAAAGTAGAAATGACAAGCAATCAATATTATTTATTGAAAAACATTTTTTGATTTTGAAAAAAATTGCCTTTGGATTTTTTTTTTATCCCTAAATCAAGGATTTTTTTCTTTTTTTTTTGGATTTTTTTTTCTATCTTTAATTTCATTCATGTACAATTTGACGTAAATTTATTTTTCACTTTTTATAGCCCTATGTTCTATGCCCATGAGGTACGTAAAAGATTATGCTGTTTGACCTGTCAGGAATCCAATGTTTAAGAATGAGAAAATTTATATATTTATTTTTTATTATAAGAAAAGAGAAGAATTTGAACATTATCTAAAATGAGAAAAAGAAAAATGAAAATTTAAGAAATGAATCATTTAATCAAATGTCTATCTATCGCATATGCAAATTATAGAGAAAAAAAATTAAAAAATTGTCTATTTTATGGAGTATTTTTTAAAGAGAATAATTTTTAACTTTCAGCTGCATAATTTATAAGTAACTAATTAAGATATTTTGTAATATAAGACTCATTAATTAAATACTAATAATCATCATACACCACTATCACTATCATCATAAATATATCCATATATATAACTTACTGACCCATCTCCTCATACATTTCACACCTACCCCTATCATCACTATACTCTATACTAATCATCATCATAAAATAATATACTATATCTATATCACAGATATATCCACTATAACTCATATCATCATCATAACATTCATCATGATATATATACCTACCTATCTACTCCCCCCACTCACTCACACTATCCTCATACCTAATACCTACCCTATCATAGTAGATAATATACCTATACTACCCTACCATCACCTCCTCACCCCCTATCCACTAATATATACCCTATATATACATATCCCACTACTATACTACCTACTAATATGTCTCCCCTCCATCCTATACGTTCACCCTACCTACCCCTATCACCTATATATATATATATAATATTAATATAAATATAAAATATTATAATATGTCAGAGTAATAACTTAATATAATTATAAGATACTATATAACTTACCTATATATAACCCCTATATACCTATATATATTTATCCATTCAACCCTCATAAACCTACCTACACCCCCCACTACCTACATATATACTACCCTATACTATAAGTAGTAACCCCATATACTACACTATATATATTATCCCTATATATATTATATATATATGTATATATATATATATATATCACTACTACTACTATACCTCACCCCCCTCCTCACTACCCACCTACCCTACAGATATATAGTATATATATATATATTTATATCTTTATATATATACATATTTACTATTATATATACTATATATACTACATATATATATCCTCCAAACTGTACCTATACTACTACTAATACATGAAATGTACTATACTCATACATTCTATATATATATCATATACACCCTTGCCAAATTTTACTCGTAAATTAAATTAAGATCATACTCAATTAAAGAACTACACTGCTACTCTTAAACACTAAACAAATTACTAAGACAACCTCAGACTTTAGCCCTCCCCTAGAATAAGCAAGCGAACTCTACAATTGTTAATTGATTATACGCACTCCCCCCCTCCCTTTCCCTTACATTACTTATCTATTCCGGAAACTTTCTCACACTTAAACATTATAGGTTGATTATTTATAGTTAAATTAATTAAACATTTTGATTTAATTTGGATTTCTATCATCACTTATACTCATATATATCATATATATAGCTATATCACCATATATTCATATATATACCTGTATACCTATATACTACTATCAATATATCATATACCCTACTATACCGATACTACTACCTATATACTATATATCATATACTATATATACTAAGGTCACTTACCATCTCGCCTATATAATATATATATACCTAATATATATAATAAGTATATACTACTATACTATATATAATATATATATATATATACATATATATAACTATTATATACCCTACCTATACTATAATCATATACTGATATATAACCTATAAACGAAAACCTATACATACTATACTACTATACATATACCTATATTAATAGCTATACTCATATATATCATATATCACTACTATATATACTATATATAATATATATATATATTTATACCTAATAATATACATATATATAATATACTTATATATTAATCTAATATATATATATACCTGATATATATATATATATTACCATACTTATATACTTATCA
>JABUQX010017894.1:22500-37500 GCA_015478945.1 Trachelipus rathkii
AAAGGAAAAAAAAAAGAAAGGTGAAATTGCTTCTAATAATTTAAATTAAAAAGTTAGCTTGTATGAACTTTGTAGAGAAAACCCTTAAAAATTGTTAATTTTAAATAATAAAATCGAATTATTATTTATTTAAAATGATAACGAATATTATAAAAAAATTGATCTACGTCATTTATTCAATTTTATATGATTTCTTCATTTGTAGGGTGATTAGAATTTGTTAATTGTATTCAAGAGTTAGGGTTGATGAGTTACACATTGGGAATTCTGTGATTTTATGTTAATTTTAGTATTTATTTATTACAAATATCGATTGTCGAATTACAGGATAATTTGACTCGTGGGTAGTGACGATCTGTTTCTTACAGGGTAATATTAGGAGTAAACAAGACTCAAGTGTTGACCTAGATTGATTTTATTCGTATGATGTGTGATGTCTGCTTTTTAGAGTGTATTAACTTATGTAATAATGTGAAGCTCTTCGTGTATATTGTATTTTATTGTTGTCATAATATAAAAATTAATATATATTTCATAATAAATAGATAATAATAAAATAGGAAATATTATATTATATTCACATATAATAGGCGTCTAGAGAACTAGAAATCCTACACTAAAATAATATAATCTCACTTAAGAATCTTAGTAGTATATATAATATTATACCCTCATCTTATATAAAAATACATATAATATGTATATAAATTCAAATATTAAAAATTATATTGATAATTAATAAATTAGTAAAGATAATTTAGAAAATAAAAATAATATAAATAAATATAATAAAATAAAATAAAATAAAATACTATTAACTGCTTAAATTTAAATTATTATACGAAATAAATATATAGAATAAAAAAATATAAATAAATTATACTATTACTACAACTATTATATATTTTTTCCTAATATCTCCTTAATAGTATATGATGAGTCTATAAAGTAAATATAAGAATGTAAGTAGTTACATTGTGTTATTAATTATTGGAAATGATTTTGCAATAATTACGTTACTTCTAATTATATATATATAATATAGATATATACTATATATATATTACTATATAATATCATATATATATATATATATATATAAGGTGATAACATGAAAAGTATAGTACTATATTAGAGAAATGTTAGATTTAATAAGAGGTAATAACATAGGACTAAGTTCTTACCACATGATAGTATGGCATGAAAAATATATATAAAAGACATAAATATATAAGTATTATATATACTATATTAATAAATTATAAAAATATTTAAAATATATATTATTGGTAGTATATATATATATATTATTAATCATATATATATATAATTTCTATTATATCCGTAAATCTTAAATATATATATAAATAATACAGATATTAATAACTAATACAGAAGAAAAATAATTAATAATACAATGAAATGATTATTCTTAAAAAATTATACTTTAATATAATTATAACTAAAAATTAATTAAATATTTTTTGTTATGTCATTATATTACAATCTAATAATATAAGCAGGTAGATGAATAATATAACTTAATAATAAAATTAATTTTAATATAATGAGATATATTATGGTTTATTTTATGAGATAAAAGGTAAGATTTAATAACGTAAATAAGTATACCATCATAGTACTCGATTTGCTAATTATATAATAATCTATTTAATATTAATATTATATATTATAAGTATAATATAATAATATATATTATATATATATTAATACACTTAATATAAAATATAATATATACTATAATATAATCTAATATATTAAATATTATTATGTGTTTATATTATTATATAGTAGTATATTTTAATAATATATATATAATATATATAATATTTATATTAATATATACTAATATAGTATAATATATATATATATATTATATTATATATATATATATTATATATTAATATATATATTAATTATAATATATATATAATATATATAATAACTATATATACATTTATTATATTATATATAATTAATATATATATTATCATATTAATATATATATTATATTAATATTAATATATTATATTATTCTGTGGTAAGATTTACAGATTATATAATATTCATTGTCTATATTTTCAATTAATATATTATTTTTACTATAGTTTTGCACAATTCTAAAATTTATTGGTCTCATGAATTATTTATGACAATGCTTAAAGGTATATAATCATATACAAAATAACCAAAAGTATAATAAATAAATAATATAAATAAAATATATAAATTATATTATGAGTATAATAGTTACTTATATATATTAATAAATAAAATTAATAATAGAAAAAAAAATACTAGGCTTATTATATAATTATTAACATCTTATACAATATTATTAATTTATAGTACATTTTATACGACTACCGTCAAATTTTTAGTTTAAAATAAGACTTCTAAATAATATACTGATCTTTTCTATATTACATTTATAATACATAGTTTTTATCATTTATCATATATTGAGCTAATTTTAGTTTTGATTTAGCTTATATATTTACTTTATTTTATTATTATTATATATAATCTTATTAATTAATTTAATTATATATTTATTAATTATTTTTATTGTAATTAATTAAATTAATTCGTATATTATAGGATGATTTAAGTGAAGTTTGCCAAATTTTGTTTCTTATTTATAAGGTTATATAATTATATATTATATATTATAAATTTTATATATATATTATTTAATATGTTAAAATATATTATTTTTTAATAACCTTTTTTAAATCGCTTACCTCATACCCTTTTATTTTATTAAAACATTATATAATTTTCATATAATAGTTTTCATTGTTAAATTAAACGAATTTTCAATTACTTTAATATAATAATATATAACTAAATTATTATGATTTCATCATTATTTATTTATGATAAAATATCTCTCATGCTTAGTATATTGGTCTTGAACGTTTTTTCATTTTTGCTTATTTAACTGAATTTTACATTCTTACTTTTCATTTTAATTTTTGTTTATTTTAATTTAGTTTTTATTTATTCATAATTTTTTTGGACGTATATTTTGTTAAAGATATAATACGTTATAAAGCTTGAATAAATTATGATAGTACTCTTTTAAAAAAACAGTCTGGTGTGTGGAGTGAAGAGAATAGGCAAAATAATGTTAAACAAATGATATAAAAGACTTTATAATTTAAAAAAAAAAAAAAAAATAAAAAAACAAAAATTGATATTTATACTAAATAAAAAAATCTATATATTTATTTAAGAATTGCTTTATCAGTCATGGAAACATCTGGAAAAGAATCAAACCTCAATGGCCTAAACAAATATATTTAAATTTCATAAGACTCGTTTTTTTTCTAGAAAATTGAAAAAAATCAAAATGTCAGGGAGGTATGCCAGTTAAAGAAAATTTAATTACTAATGATACAATCTATTTATTACTTAAATTTATAAAATTTGTTAAACTATTAATAAAGGAGAATATAAATTTTTTGATTCAGGAATAATTTTTTTTTAAAAATTTTATTAAGAATTTAAGGGTGATTATTAAAAAAAAAAATTCAAAGCTCCAAGTGAAAAAAAATGAAGGAATAAAATAAAAAAAATATTTTAAATTTTTTAATTCTTAATCTTTTTAATTTTAATCTTGAAATCAAAATCTCATTATACTACTAATTAATTATATATAATCGATATTATATATATTATATTATATACATATATATATATATATATATATACTATATATTATAATATAATATAATATTATATATATATATATTAATATACTATATATATATATATAATTAAATATATATAATTATATTTATTACTAATATATATATATATATAATTAACATAATAGATATTAATTAATATTATAGTATAAGTATTTATATAATTATAATTATTATAATTTTTATATATATATATATATATTAATATCTATATAATTATTATATAAATTATATATATATATAATATATCAATAATATATACTATTAATATATATATATATAATATATTTATATAATATAAATATAGTATATATTAATTATACTTAATATATATATTATACTATATATAGGCTATATATATATATATATATATATATATTATAATATATATTAATTATACGATATATAACTTATATATATAATATATACCTTATATATTTATCAATATATTAATATTAATATAATCATTATTAATAATACATATAATATATTATATTATTTCACTATTGAGTGTGTGTGAGAGTCCATTAAATGCTAGTATATTAATAGTTAATATTTATAATAAAATAGCTTTATATTAATATATATTACTAATTAATTATATTATTATATATAGTACTATTAGATTATAATAAGGTAATGAATATATTTCAAATTAATATGGAATAAACGAATTTGAATATTATATAAATAATCATTATTAAATAAATATTATATAAATATATAAATAAATATAATTAATTTATAAATTATTACATATATATAATTTAGAAAATGATTCATATATTAATATATATATTCATATATAATATATTATATAATATATATTATTTAAGTTATTAATTTATATATATATATATATTATACAATATTTATATACTATATATAATCATATCATATTTCTCTCTCCACTTATGCAACTCCACTTATGTTGGCTTTACAGTAAATATGCTATGCCAGTGCATTGCATAGAGGTATATTTTTACTGAGATATATGTATATAATAAATAATATACAGTGATGTCCATCCATCATAAAGATTATAAATAACATAAAAGTTCAAGATAAATAAATTAAATATAAAAGTTAACGGGAATAAAATATTAATATGGTATATAAATGAATAAGATTACGGATGAAAAATATAGTCATGCTATACATATAATAAATGAATATACAACAACATTCACCAACTATATGTATTTATACGTTAGTGAATATAGATATTTAGGATTTTTTTTTTATACATAACCATGCTATATATTACGATATATATATATACGTTACTGATGTGAGATGATATAGTATAAAATTGGATTATTATTTCTGTTTGATATACTCATCAGGAATAGTCAGAGTTGCTTCTCATAAAGGGTTACACACAAGTTCATGTAAACTTTTAAGCTGTACAGGTAAAACTTTTAAGTATATGTATACAGGATATAATTTTAACACTACACGGTGTTGATACCAATAATAAAAGTTATTAAGTATATTTTATTGGAAAGGACAAAACTATGCAAATAATTAGAAATGAGAAGGCTGCCAAAGCAAATAAGAAAAATCAGTCGAAAGACAAGCTCAGGTTTTAACTGTTCAATCCAACCGGAAGGTGTTTACCAGTTTGAAAGTCGAGTTGTAATGCTGCTCTCCCTTCATTCACTCCGAAAGTTTGATGTCCTGTCAACTGTAGTCTATGTCTCGAGGATTTTATTGGAATATAAAAAAATAAACCCTGGCTCTAGGGCATATATAAAAATATTAGTATATAGGTATTATACATAATAATATAAAAAATTAATCTATCACAGGATAGGCCATCCACAAAAATTATATAATTTATTAATGATGTGCATTGTTGAAAGAAAAGTTCATACACAAAAAACTGCACTTATCTTTTTGGGATAACTTCAATTCTATGAGGAGATTTATGTGAAATGATATTTTCTATTATACCGTATATATATATAGTAATATATATACTAGTAATATATTAGTTATATTAGCTGTAGTAGTTATATACTTATATATATTATATTATATAATAAAATAGATGCTAAGAAAATGTAATTGTCATTTATATTCTATTTTTTTATTTATATATAATAAAATATCTTTTATTATATTTTTCTTTTATATTATTATTATATTATATTTTAATAAGTACACTTCATTAATACTTCCAATTTTCGTACCTTATGATACTCAATTCGCCTAGTTAAATATATTTTAGTTTTCATACATCGTCTGCTAAAATCTTCGCGAAAACCCAATTCTCCAATATATATAACATTAAATATGCTATCCCTATATATATAATATTACATCGATCTGTATATACTGAAGTTCTTGAGTCGATAATAATATACTGTGCAAGGACTTAAAATGCGAGTTAGAATACTCATTTATATGGTAATATTATTTATTAAGCGTTATGATACTATAATTATATTATTCTACTATATACACTCCCGTATATATATTATATCTATATATATATATATACTATATATATATAATATATATATATATAATATATATATAATTATATATATAATATTATACTATCGTTATATATATATTATATATTAACATATATATACTATATATATTATACTATATATATATATATATATATATATATATCATATATATATATATATTATTATATATATATATAAAACGATTCTCGTTATGTGATTTATATGTGATTATATACTCATTTAATACGTGTAATAAATTTCTTATATATATGAGGTATATATATTATATAGTTATATAATATATATACTATAATTATTTATTATATATACACGTATATGTTATATTTTTAATTAATAATATAATATATTGTACTATATAGTTAAACATTATGCGGCTAAACGATTATATAGGCATATGACTATTAGTATAATACATAAGTTAGTAATATATATATATAAGTACTATTACTGCAATTGTAATTAGTATATATATATATATAATACTATAATTATATATATATATATACACGTATAATAATGATATCATATATATACTATATATAAGTAGTATACTGTATATATATAATAAATTTCAAAATTATCTTATATTTCAAACAAATAAATTATTTTAATTAATATTAATAGTTAATAATCATGAAATAAAAAAATATACTTAGTATATAGAATAAAGGTAAATACAAATAGATAATCTATATATATCTAATAACCGTCCCTCCCCCAGGAAAGAGTCCTCCGTACTCATATTCGAAGATTCGACCCCCGCCGACCTCCTGTCCAGCTCCGAAAGGAAAATCCCACGATCCCCGAGTACCAAAAAGGTAGCAACTGTTCCTGCGGTCAGGCCGCACCTGCTGGCACCGTGCTGTATGTAATGTTCCGAAACAGCGTCCCGGTCGGTATATTTATTATTATTATTATTATTATTAATTATGATTATATTTATTCATTTATTACTATATTATTATTAATTATTATTATTATTAATTACTTTCATTAATTATATTAGTGTGTAATTATTTGATTATTATTATTATGGTATTATTATGTTATATTATTCACATTATTATGGTAGTTATCTGAATTCACGTTCAATATGAACTCATTGGAGTCTTACATTATATCCGCTGGCATGGTCAGGTCCTATTCGCGATTTTCGAGACTGTGACCCTCTCATTGTCGACAGCCTATTCTAATCCCTCATAACTCTAATGAAAGCAAATCAGCACTATATTAATGCTTTTACCTAATATCGTTGCTACTACACTACACTTTATTAATACCGATTTACCTCTATTCACTTAGTAGTTAGAGGGATTAGACGTACAAGCTATGGTTAATAGAAGTATAATTTAGCTCAACTTGTTATCTCTATCTCGACTCCACTTCCATTGATTTATCTCATTCTCTCCGGATTAATAATCTCTGAGGTCTATTACTTATTATCTATCCTACTCTGATTCAGTTTTTGTTAAATGCGATACTTAATTAATTATTATTGATGCTCTTCGACGTGCAGAGCATTAGCTATGTAAGTTATTCCTGAATTTCACTTAATTTAATTTATATTATACTTAATTTATGTTAATGCAATTAATATGTTAAAATATGTTTTCATTTCTTAATTTAATTAAATTATATTTATTTGATAAGATAATTTAATTAGTATTTAATTTTATTATCTATTTTATTTATTTTAATTATAATTATATTATTATTATATATATTTATAATTATTAGTTTATATATATGATTTATTTAATTAATTATATTATCATATTATCGTTATCAATTGAACTGCTAAATAGTTGCCCTTTAGCATGCAGTAATTAAGAAATTCTCCATTATTTACATTCTAATTAATTATTATTTATTCATTATTTAATTATTGATTATTATTATATATATTTATATTATTATTATTTATATTATTATAATTTAATTATTTAATATATTATTATTATTATTATATTTATATATATATATTTTATTTAATATATTCATTATATATATTATTTAAATATTAATTAATTATATATATTTAATTAGATTAGTGAATTACTAATTTGTATATATTATTGACTTATTATAATATCTCACGCAACCTTTGAGAAATGATTTCGTAAAATCTTCCAATCTTTAGACAAACTGTTAAATTTAAACTATTCTTATACTATACTATATAATGTATATCAACGGTATAGTCATCAATACACTACACATACTAATAATAGCAATATATACGCTACTACACACGTACATACAACACAATCTACACACACTTACACATCACCATACACAAACATACACAACATATACTGTAATACACACGCACACACCCCCCCTCATGCATTGAAACTTTTTTTTTTATTTTTACCTTATAGTAAAATTGTTGCTACTCTACATTAAGTCGCACATTATTTTTATTTATATTATGCAACGTTTATTTGAGTGCCTATATTACCTTATTTATTCACTAGTATTTATTTGGTTATCATATATTTCTCATTACATTCATATTGATTATTTAATAAAAATATGTAGATAATTTTTTTTCTCTCTCTCCTCGTTTTTTTTTTTTCCTTTACCAGTGAGTCATGTCAACAGGTCGAGCTAATTGACCTATATAAAATTTTTTATAAATTATTTTCTCTCGAAGCTTAGTAGGAATTAACTTTTCTATTTATTAGTTCTATTTTCCCTTTGGGTTTAATCCTGCTTTTTTTTTCTTTTTATCTTTGGAAAGATTTTTTTTTATTTCATTATCTCGACTTTTTTTTTATTATATTTATATAATTTATTTTTTTTTTTTTTTTTTTTTTTTTTTTTAGCAGAATTATTGTATATCCGGATATATATAGCATGGATTTCACTTTATAGTTCACACGATTGAGCATAATGGGCAAGCATTTCTTATCGAGCGGAAGCACAAATGACAAAAACGATAACGGTCTTAGATTTTATAAAGTTTCTGCATTTTTATTTGGGAGGCAATACAAATATTTATACTTTAGAAGGAGTAATAATTCTTTGATTTTGCTTTCTTTCTTAATTATCTCAATTTTTAATTTCAATTGAAGAATAACCAAAAGCAAGAAAATATTTTATTAGATATTTTTAGACTTTCTAATTGCTAATGGAAATAAAGGGAGGCTGATTATTTTCAAATGATGGAGCTGGATCTGGAGCCGGGAAAGTTTAAAATGACAAAACCAGAGTTGGGTAATTTTAAAATGAAGAACGAGCCGCGGAGTTAGGGTTGGTAAAATTTTACCGAGTTCGCATCTCTGCGCGCTATTAATGATGAGAAGAGCGGCTGTTATTCTTCTTTCTTATTAATGGGAGGGGCAGCGTTACTAATAAATTACAACTTCCAAATCGCTACTCGTTACCACTACTTTTAACCAAGGTAATGGGGTTTTTTTTTTTTTTTTTTTTTTTTTTTTTTTAAATACAAATCAATTTTTGATTTGTGATTTTTTTTTATTTATTTATTTTTAGGCACACAATGCTTTTTTAATTTTTTTAAATTAGTAACTACACTGTAAGAAAATACCGTGAAAAAATATAGGAATAGAGGTGGAATCTTGTGAATGTTCGATATTGTTGACACACTGTAGCTTGTAAACTCTATTTTCACCTTTAAATACCATAATCAGGGATGGTACGGAAAAAAATCAATTGATAATAAATCAACTGATTTTTGAGATTTTGAACTCAGAGCTAGGGCCTGAGGGTTAAAATAATAGTATATCGAACTGTAAAAAAAAAGTTTGTTATCCAAATTATGGCTATATTCGCATGAGCGTGCAACGAATCTCAAAAAAAAATCCCAGAAGAATCAAAAAATATAAAAAATTGATTTTTTTTTTCGTCAAAAATCCAAACATCCCAACCCTGATCTAACAATATATTTCTCATCCTCGTTTGAAAATGTTCTGGGCATTAATCTGAGTAACTACTGGAAGATTATGCCATATATTATTTGTGAAACGTTGGGAAAGAAAGTGAAGAAGGATTCAGTGGAGCATATCTGGAGAGAGGCATGCACATGAATAGCTCTGATATTAGGCAGGTAATATTAGTAGATTCTACATTTTTGAAGTTTCTTATTATCATCCTCTACAAAGAGATGTCCTGTAAAATACAGATACAGTATAAGTCAAAAAAGGACTACACGAAATACTCTATGACGAGGAAGGTTATATATCTGATTTTTTGGGATATTTAAAAGGAACAGCTGGTTTAAAGTTTTTTTGCAAATAATGTGCTATCTTCTGACAAAGACATTCTTTAAGTGTTGCCTGGCCTTGGTAAACCAGAAGCCATTAGATCTGATGAAATTGATAGTGGGCTTGAATATGCTTAATAATTGTCAAAGCCTAGAATGAAAAGTCTCTGTATGATGTAATCTAGTGAGCGTTGATAATCCTTTGCCAGAGAAGAATTGGGAATTTTAATTCACATCATAATTGTATAAAAGTGTTTTGGCAATTCTCTTCTGTATCGGAGAAGATTCATTTTCTCCATGAAATATAATCAAGTTTGATTAAGCTACATCGTGAATTTTAGTCTCTTGTTTAGAACGTTTTGAGAAATAATGATTTCCTTACGAGAAACAATCCTGCTAACTTTAGTTTTAACGCAATAGAGTTGGGCTTCTCTCATCATACACTTTCATCGAGTCTTACTAAATGCTAATGAATTGTTGAAAATTTCTGAATTTCTGCCTATAAAGCTTTTGTTCACTTGAGTAATTCCTTCAAGAGGGGTAACACGGCTGAGTACACCCAACAGAATGTATGCCATGTGCGAATAGTGTCTTTCCTTGTTGGACTCAACAAACACTTAAGTTTATTAGATAGGTCAATGGATTGGTCTTGGAAGTATCCAATTAAGGGCGCTTTAAGTGCCGATAAGGTATGGTTTGAAAGAAATGTGGAGGTTGTAACAACCTCTTGTATCAAATATGGTGCCTAGGTTTTCACATTATTGATATACGGCATAAGAAATCTGGATACCTTTTCTCTTGTTCAACTCTGTTTTTTTTATTTGATAATTTCTTTAAGCTATTGTTTACGATAAACATTTTTATTTTTTGCTCTTCCGGACAGGAGTCATGAGCGAACAATTATAAAGATTTAAAATTAGTGAAAATTGTAATCTATTGGGGTCTTCCCATTTTGGTTTTTTTTTTTTTGTCTTCCCTTTTGGTTTGTTTCGAAGAGGTTTTATCTCCTCGGGTAGTTTTTTCATAAGTGACTCTGCCTGTAGTTTGTAGCACATTATAAAAACTTAGTAAATAAATTGATTGGTTGAAGTAAAAGAAGGATAGAGAAAGTTTGATATAATGATTGGGAAAGGAATTTACTCCTTACCTCTGAATGAATGAGTTTGAAACTTAACTTTTGAATTTGGACACGTGAACAGGTTGAACTCAATTCTGAAAGTAAAGAACGTGGTATCGTTCTTCTAGTGAACTTTTGACAATTAAGGCCAATAACATTAAAGTAAAAAATTCACTAAAACATTGTGTTACAACTTAAATCTAAATATTAAATGAATGAATGCAAATAGAGTTACAACTTAAATCTAAATATTAAATGAATGAATAAAATAGAAGAAATATAGGTGGAACCATATAAGAATTTTTATACAATCTGAGGTCAACAAAGACATATTTTTGAACTCAACATTAGAAAATTCTGATGATATTGATTTAAAACACTTGAGAAATTAAAACACAGACAACAACTCTATAGAGGGCAAAGCCCTCGATTTGAAGGGAGTCACCTTGGCCTTTGAGAAAGAATACTATAAGCTGCAAAACCATAACAAGATGTTTCTGCATTACAAAATATAAATAAAGAGTTTCTTGATGAAGGTGAGAAAGCACACCTTTCAATTTCAATATTATGTAGTTTATTTAATTTTGAACAAAGAGTGCACCAAGAAATTAAAACATCAGGAGGGACCTTTTCATCCCAATCATGACCCAATTGCCATAATTTCCTAATCGAAATTTAGGGAATCAAATATCTTGGAAACAGCTGATAGCAATAATCTTTTGGTATCTGCGTCAGCATTAATTGAAAAGATTGAAAATTTTAATTGATCTGAAGAGGATTAAAAAGATATCACAGAACCTTATCTTCTGATCCCTTATGTTAGACTATTCTACCCTATTCTTCCATAACAATTCCTAACTGATCATTATTACAGTCCCAGCTCCTGAGATAGAACCCACAATCTTCCGTTCTTTTGCTGCATTCATGATAAAGTTCCTTTAAACGTTGTGGGTCATTGCCACTAATCATTAAATAATCAACTAAAAAATTATTTAATAGAATCTGAGCATAAACACCCTCACTATAGGACTGAGCATGATGCTTGATGATGTAGTCACATATGAAACCAAAAACAATGGTCGAGTACGTAGTACTGATAAGCTTTCAATTCACCATTACTTTTCTAAAATATATATATATATGTTGAGGTTTTCAATAGATTTTAACTTATTCTGAAGGAGGGCCTGCTTTATATCCGATAACATAACATACTGATTTGATCTGAGCCGGAATAATTGTACTGGATCTGGTTCAGTATAAACTGCTTCATTTAGAGATGGAAGAGAGTTAGTTTTGAAAGAACAGTTGAACACAGGCTTAACCTTTGTCGATACTTGTTCATCAGATTTTATAACAGGTCTGTGAGGAATCCAAATGTAATTTTTAATATTCAGAGGGTGATACTCTGAACTCTTCAATAGTACCACCAGCTAACTGTTGCTGAGACACATCATCATAGGCTTTAACTAAATTTTTTCTTTCTAAATTTTCATGAACTCTATAAAGTACTGAAAGAGCAATATTATAGTTTGAGGGTAACAGAGCGAGTTTATCCTTGATCCATGGAAGATCAATATGATATTTTCCATCTTTGAACTCTATACCACTTTTGAATTTTTGAATTTGCTTCAAATCATCTTCAGATTTATTATGCATACATTCAGTGCTTAAGGATTCCAATTTGAAGTTTTCGATGCCTTGCCCTACTTCCGAATTAGTTAGAATGTGACTTAAGCACAGTAGAACTTAAAGGACTAAAATAAGAGTGTATAGGTATTAAAACAAAAAAATAATTGAAAAATTGAGTCTTTAAGGTCTTACCTTAAGACTGATGCTCTTTGATAAGTTCTCATTTGTAACTGCCTGAAGTTCGTAGCATTTACTTAGGTAAATTGATTAGTAGAACGTAAAGAGAATAGAGAAATATTGAAATAGTAATAAATTAAAAAATACAATTTACCTTCGTACCATTATTGATATTTTTGATTATCAATTTGATTTTGAACACGTGCACACGTTAAACTCTTTTTGTAATAACTATTAACTAATAAGTGAAGAAGTTTTGAATATGCACCTGTGAATTTTGGACAATTATATCCAACATAAATAATCCACTAAAATATTTTGTTAAATACTTTTATATCGTATTGAGTACTCTGTGAAAAGCTTTTTCGTTAAAGACTAAACAGAAATGCTTTTTCTTCCTAATTTTCATGCGAAGCGCTAAAACTTAAAAGCTAACTTTCTGAAGTACACAACACTCCTGTGCCATCAAATGCATCCGTTAAGAGAATTTTCTTCCCCTAGGCAAAGCAAGTTTAGGGAAAGTATTGCTGTAGATATTTGATTCCTAAAGATTTATTCATTTTTCAATTCATTATAAACTAACTTCCTGATGCACAGCACGCGCTTGTGCTAACAAATGGGACTGTTAAAACTTAAAAAGAGTTTTTTTTTTCCTCGGTAAAGAAAGGTAAGGAAAAACATTCCTATAATTATGAGATTATTAAAGACATTTATTCAATGTTCAA
The DNA here is from genome assembly GCA_015478945.1 of Trachelipus rathkii. Classification (NCBI taxonomy): domain Eukaryota; kingdom Metazoa; phylum Arthropoda; class Malacostraca; order Isopoda; family Trachelipodidae; genus Trachelipus; species Trachelipus rathkii. The sequence continues at coordinate 36,615 of JABUQX010017894.1, forward strand.
ACCCTTTGAAATGGGCTTCTCCGTTTATATTGCTTTCAGCATTTCTGCCAATTCGAAATGAACTTGTTCTTCATATGTTAATCTATGCAGAGGAAGACTAATTTTAAAGTTAATTAAATTTTTCTTAATCAAAGCTAAGTAAATAATATTTACAATTAATTCATTGTAAGGTTATTTCATATTGTTTTGTTTGTTTTTGTATTTAACTATTTAAAATTTTTAAGGCAATTGTAGACAGATATCAAAGTTTAACTTTGACAGACAGTATAAAGGTTTTTCGTAGGAAAATTCAGAACATAGTAAGTTTGACGATTATCTGGGTAGCATATGTCATCTGGCAACATTGATTGTAACTAGAAAAATAAGAGAGCTCTTATGACCGATTTTATATGAAGTGAAAAGTCATGCTTTGATCATGCAGGTTTTATTTTACGAAAATTTTTGTAGGTTTTCGTTTATATTCATTTAAAAAAAAAAAAGTTCCCATCGGGTTAAAAATTTCATCAGAATTTCATTCAACCAACATATATTGCATAGCTTATTTGCTACAAATCTATATGGTTCAAAATTATGTAGACCGCTGCCGTGGTCAAAAGGACAGCAGATAAAGATTTGGTTGTAGCCTAATTATACAAGTGTTAATTTGAAAGTAGGCCTAAGGTAGAGAATTAACATGTTTGGGACAGTACAGCACAACAAGGATGATTTTTGGGCTTGAGAAAGTCAGGCCTATGAGGTTGATTGAAAGATCTGTGGATTTTTTTTTATGTAGAAAGGAAATTTAAAGGTTTAGGTCATTGTGGAGATTATCATATGTAAAAGCATCAATTTTTTTAAAAAAATTTCTGTAATTATGTAACTAATGTGAGAAAGTATTATTCAACTA
>JABUQX010017894.1:47500-50000 GCA_015478945.1 Trachelipus rathkii
AAAGTTAAGAATATATATATATTTTTTTTTTTTTTTGCCCCTTAACCTCGAAACCAGGAATTAAACCAAGGTCACCTTTAAAACTGAAAAATAAAATGTAAAGAACAATGTAGCTATATGTTTAGATATTACTCTAATCATTTATGGACCTATCCAACCTATTTTTTAAAGGCAAGCCATTCCACAAATTAATGTTTCTAAAGAAGTATTTTGTCAAATCTAGTTCAAATCCTTTTTTTATTATTATTTTCTTATTATGATCTTTAGTTCCACCACATCACCAAATATAATAAACTTACTTTCCGCAATGAGTTGAAAGATGAGAAAATTTTAAATACCTAAATTATATCCTCTCTAAGATATCTTTTCACAGAAAGCATGCCCAGTTTTTTCCGTCTCATTACTGCTAAGTAACCTAGTCTTTAAATAGCCTATAATACTGTATATATAGCTTTGTAAAGGAGTGCTCATACATAATTTTATTTAGTTTATTTATATTTTATATTTAAGAATATTTAGTTAAAGATCAATTAAAAGGATTAAAAGAAAAATGAGTGCCACATCAAAACTTGACACCTATTTATCAAGCAAGAAAAACTCACCAAGCCCAGAAGTTTCTAAAAGATTTGGAGAACTAGAAGAGCATTATAATAAAAAGTAGGAATTAGAATTTTTGTCATTTTAAATTTTTTGTTTTTTTTTAAAAGTAAGTTGTAGACTAACATTTTAGTCAAATATTATTATTATTATTATTATTATTATTATTATTATTATTATTATTATTATTATTATTATTATTATCATTATTATTATTATTATTATTATTATTATTATTATTATTATTATTATTGAGTACATTATAATAATATTTGGTCACATTTTCAGTTCTTCATTGTAATTCATCCATGTATTTCTTTATTATATATAAAAAAACAACAAAAAAACTACCTTTTAATGTGCTTTATCCCCTTTTCAGAGGGTAACACTGAGGGACTACAGGAAATCGAACTTTAAGGCTGACTATCCCAAACCAGCGCCACCAACGTGTTTGCAGTCAAGTGTTAATTCTCACCCCCAGGGGTAGATAAGACCAACTGCTACGCAGAGAATTGAACATTATTATTATTATTATTATTATATATAATATATATATATATATATATATATATAATATATATATATTATTTATATATATATATATATATTATATATATATATATATATATATATATATTATATATATATTTATATATATATATATATATATATATATATATATTAATTAAATTGTCTTTATTGTATCATTAAAATATGAAAAATAAATAAAGGACCAAGTATTATTATTATTATTATTATTATTATTATTATTATTATTATTATTATTATTATTATTATTATTATTATTATTATTATTATTATTATATTGGTGTATAAAAGTGCTCAAGCAGTATGCCAAATCTAGATAGGACCTATCTAAAATTTGTGAAAATAACTGTGGAAGCTTTCCCTTTAAAATCAAAGGGGATTAAAGTATGTGAAAATAGGAGGAGAGGAATTGCAAGTTTTTTTTCCATTTTGCATTTAATATTTCATATTTGAAGTTATACCATTATTTCACATGGAACTTTACAAATCTTCACTCAGGCCTGTGCTTGTGAGAACAATCTTGTTTTCCTTTGCATAGGGGTCTTAGGTACCCTGAATTTTACGCTTTATCTCCTGGAGTCCGAGTAATTATAAAGCACAGAAAGAAATAGAAATGTTATTTATTAATTACCTTTATTTTTGTGGAAAAAGGAATATTAATTCATAGTTATATGTTGTAAAGTTTTGTCAATGTGAAAATTGAAAAGATAGTAGTTGAACTAACCTTTGAATATAGGTTTGATGAAAATTATTCATGCATAAAATATTCCACTAGCTTATAATATTATTAACTAATAGTAAAAAAGTGTAATAACTGTTTTATTTACTTCAGATTATGGCACCAGTTAACTCTGGACATCGTGGCTTTAGTCAAGCTGCCAGAAATGCAAGAAGGAGTCGAATTGGTAGATTTGTATAAAAATCTGGTTGCAGAATTGGAAAATAAGTAAGTTGATACCATTTACTTTTTTTTTTTTTTTTTTTTTCTTTCATTCTTGGTCGCCCCTGCCCTTCTCCTACGAGAAACGGGGAACCTCGAGATATTGTGCCACCACAGCAGATCGGACCCAGAGCCCTGTCAAAAAGAATGTTTCATGACTATTTGTAATATCAGTTATGTTCGAGCTGTTTAGCAGGAGATGCTCTGTGTTGTCATTTGTCAAGGAGGGAGTGTTGTGAATTTAATATCAATATTTCTGAAGGAAGGGATAGTGGCCAGAGGGTAAACGGGACTGTATTACTCTGGTTTAACGGTGCAAAGTTTGTTCTGTGGGGGATATTTCAGGCTGAAGTGCTAGGAGTATGGTCTTAATTGGATAAGAGGAGATTGTGTTTAATAATGGGAGTATCAGGG
>JABUQX010017894.1:55000-80000 GCA_015478945.1 Trachelipus rathkii
TGGACGAAATTGATGGTGTAACTTCTGTTCACGGAAAGTAGGTTTACATTTTTCTAGCTATTTTTTGTTTATATTTAATAATTCCTCTTCTGTTACTTAATCCTACTACCCATTGGGGCTGTGAGGACGAGAAAAGTAATAAGTTTATTGGAAAAAAGTAAGTACAGTGAGTACAGATATTTGGATAAGTCCGATGAACGAGTAGCCACGGAATTTCACCAGCGTTCTTTTGGCATATTTGGCAAATGAAATGAACATTGATATACAGAATAAAATAAGCATGAAGGTCACATTGTGGTTGTTATTTTACTATTGTTGGATGATTTACTGGCTGAGTAATCGTTAATGATGTGATAGATTCCGACTTTACTTTTTCCAGATTAATATTGAGTTGTCCTCGGTTCCGAGAATCTTAGCTCCTTAGGTATTTAAAGATTCAGCTTCAGATGTGCTCCGGGGTCCAAATTTTCATATTTTGCCCCCCCAACAGAATCGCTGTACATTGCAAATGTGATTTCAGATCAAGCTCACTATTTTATTTTATCTATTTAGCAATAGAAGTTCCTATTCAATTGATGAAAGGTCCCATTAGGTGGGTTGGAACATTGTATCACACACTCCAGCGCTCAGTAGTTCGTTCCTTTCGCTCCTCTTTTATATAAGAAATATTTCAGTTGTACTTGAAGTGTTTATAAAGAACCCCTGCTTAGAGAGTTTGAGTTAGTCCAACACAAATTAGATATTAGCATAATCTGATTGTATATTCATATATAGCAACACTAATATTTCATTGTAATTATTTTTATTTCCCATAGGTTTTATCATTTACTGTCAGACCTTTACTGCCAAACTGGTAATCACGCCAAATATTATCGCGCAGCTTTACACTACCTCGGTTGTTCTGACATCTCTGAAATATCGGAGGAGGATAAGAAGAAAAAGGCTTTCTTTTTGGGTTTAGCAGCTCTGCTTGGAGAAGGAATATATAATTTTGGAGAGCTGGTTAGTTCTATATTTTGCCTTTTTTGGGAATTGGTTTGTAGTTGCTTTGCTACACACCTGTTTCTATGCTCGTTTTTGCTGATATCTTTCTCATATTTCAGTTGGCTCATCCTATTTTAGAATCCTTGAAAGATAGTTCAGGGGAGTGGCTGATGGAACTTTTGTATGCCTTTAATGAAGGAAATCTAAGCAAATTTGAAAGCATGAGAACGCAATGGTCAACTCAGCCTGATTTGGTGGCAAAAGAAATACAGTTGAGGGAAAAGATACGTTTACTTTGTCTCATGGAGGTAGGAAATTATTAATATTTTAATAAGTTTTTTTGGATAACGCGATTTGTTTTCTGAATCTATGAATGGTGATTAAATACATTGACTGGAGTATTTTTGTTTGTTAACTCATTCATTTGTACTTTCAAAGATGACTTTCAAGAGAAAAGCCTGGGATCGTCAGTTAACTTTCTCAGAGATAGCTCAAGAAACTGGTCTACAAGTCGACCAAGTAGAAGTAATGGTTATGAGGGCTTTGTCTTTAGGACTTGTAAAAGGTACAATTGATCAGGTGGACGAAAAAGTAAATATAACATGGGTGCAACCTAGAGTACTAGATAAAAAACAGGTAAGTTATGAAACTAATCACAAACATTCTTCTCGATTCACAAAACTGTTTATAATTATAAATTTATATATACATTTTTTAAATCTTCAGAAAAATTAGTAATTACCACAAACCTGACACAATAAGGAGAATTAATGCATAATTTGTCAAAATAAACTATTTGAAACTATACAACGTGTTCCCGGTATCGATGTATAGAAAAATTTTAAATTTTCCAAGTTTAAATTTGCTAGCGAACAATGAGCTGGGAATGTTTACAATATTAACATTCATAATTTCATATTAAAATTTTTTGATGATAGTCATTAAACTTAAAGTAAAACCACATTAAAGTAAAATAGTCATTAAACTTATTATTAAGTATAATCACAATTACCCCAAGTAAAACCACAATACACAACTTCCTAATTTAGTCTTCCATCAATTATTTTTTGCAGATTGCAACAATGATGGAAAGATTGAGGGATTGGTGCAAGGACGTCAATAGTATGCAGAAAATGCTTGAAGAACAAGCAAGTTCTATATTGACATTATAGGCTACTTATTGTTGCTCATTTCATTTTTGTTGGTTATTTTGCTTCGACGCTTCCCAGATGGAAACGAAAATTTCAACTATTTAATTATTATAATTTCTTACAGAAACATTTATAATAAATGTTATTTATTATTGTCTTTTATTTTTTGTGTAAATAATTTTTATGATAATTATGATTTTTAGTAGTGTATTAATTAAAAAGGCAAGACGAAAATAACAATAATACTCTATCATGAATTGTTTATGATGAAAATGTGACTATTGAGCTCTTAACATAATTTAGCAGGATAACAACCAGGAGAGATGGGGGGGTTGTAACAGCTATCCCCCATACTCATATCCTCTTCTCATCTGAAATTTTATACAAATTCAATTCTGAAATACCTGAATGATGAAAATGTTTTAGATTGTTCTACATAATTATTACACCTCCTTTTTTTAAGTTTTTAGGTAGCCATGTACTTGAATAGCCTCAAAGTTAGACTCTAACATAATTACTTTTTTTCCATGTTATAAGAATGAATAGCAGCTATCATTTGCGTTAGTTTTTTTTTTATTACCCTTACCTAATAGCGAAGTGATTATGTGTATTCTTGAGTTTTTAGTAATTTTATAGAGACGTTTCCGAAGTAAATGTTTTCGCTGTTGCAACTATATTATTTCTAAGTTTCCAAAAAAATTTCAAAAAATTAATAATCTGGTAGGAGAAAAAATAACCATGTGTGAAATTTTCATTGCAGGTGGTTTATTGATTCTTGTGATGTTATGCTTTAGGTATAACTTGGAACATATCATAGTTATAAGAATCAATACTAGGGGGGGGAGGGGCTTTTTGCATCCCTCCGGCTCCAAAATTAATATGCGCGCTAGTCACATATGTAATCTAGTCTTCTCCCTCTCTTCTCATTTTTCGAATTTATTATCTGTATCTTTCAATCCTCTTTCTCCACTATAGTTGCTATATCCTTTTTTTATTTTATTTTGTTTTTTATCCCAGAGAAGTAGATGAACGCCGATGTCACCCTTCATTGTGGAAGAGGGGCACATGGCGTCATCTGTGCGGAAAAGGTGTGAACCGCATGACTTGTTTGTGATTCGGCACACAATACCTAGCAGGAGGTTTGGGTCTTTTTTTTTTTTCTGACCCCTTTGGAACACTTATACTAAGAGATTGCCCCGCCGCTTATCGCGGTTCTCCGGGGATAAACCTCATAGGGTTCGACACTCCATGAGAGGGGACCCCTTTGATTTAATATATAATGGATTCTCTTACTTGGCCTTGGTATCTGATGGACATTAAAATTAACGAAGCTGCAACGATTAAATAGCCTATTCTTCTGGAAATTGTTTTTTAACTTTTTTCCCCCCCCGAAAAGACATTGGACGGGCCGTGGGACTTCTTTGCCTTCACTTCCAACCCTGGAAAGGCCCCTCCTTTGGGGGGCTGCCCCCAGCGATCCGTCGTCTGTCATGCCCACGACATCCCATGTGCCCAAACTGTCGGGACAACCCCGACATATGTTGCTCCTCCCCCCGGGACTGCCAGCTGACACATTCCCGATGTATTATTTATTGAGATCCATCACCTCCAAAGCTCTTACTAAGCATAGAACCATCATTTTTAAGGGTGCACTTGAAAAAGCTTTGCGAATTGAAGATCCCACCCCTAGTCACGTTAATGAGAAACGGGGTCTCTTCTCGTTCAAGCTACTACCCGGAATCAAAGATCCATGTTTTCATCCTTAGATTCTCGGAAATATCCCTCTTCCACTCCTGATGATATAAGAAGCATTCGAAAGATACGATTTACTCTTTTGAACTGAAAAACGAAGATATAGATGTCATTCTAAGAAATCTCCAGCATAAAAGATTTTCTGTTACAAACATTTACAGATTTCTCCCCACGTCAGGAAACTCCTGACCCCCCAAATCCTCGTTTACTGCTAATCTTTTAACACTCCTTTTCCACCTTCAAAAGTGAAAATAGGTTTTACAAGCTACAGTGTTCGTCCGTTTATTCACCCACCCAGACGTTGCTTTAAATGGCAACAGTTTGGTTATCCCCGAAAATACTGTAGGGGCCGCATGACATGCGCAGTCTGCGGAGAAGATTTTCACATTCACAATCACATTATCATAACAAAATTTTACTAGTATTTACCAATATAATTAATATATCAACTAGTCACACGCACACACAGCACATATATATATATATATATATATATATATATATATATATATATATATATATATATATAATATATTATATATAGATTTATATCTATATTTATATTATTATATATATGTATAATATATATATATATTGGCACACATTTTAAATTTTGATTTCTGAATAAATAATACAAGAACACTTTAAATAATAGGCGTACTTTTTTTTTCATTAAATTAATGGCATGAAGTTTACATTTGGAGTTTTCACACGAACACCATTTTCAATCGCAAGCTATAATCATGCTAATTTAATAATTTATAATATAATATTGATTAAAATAAGTCCTATCTTAGGGTAACCAATTATTACTACACACCTTGTTAACTGAAAGAGAAGCTCACTGAGTCTTCTTGTACTCTTGTTTACGTAAAATGAAATTTACAAAGTAGTTTATGTAATTTTAGCTATCTATTCTAGGGAAATATATACTACGTTGAAAGAATGGGAGGGAATATACACTACTGTGATACCAGGCAACCCTCCCCGGGCCCGGACAAGTGAACCCTGGTGCTCTCTTCGGTACTTTCTATTTCCTGTTCCACTTTGTTCCCTCCTACAGAGGAATCCAGCTTCTATTCCCTATTTACTCTTACTAATACCTGGGCAAATACTATCATCCCTTCTCTGGAAGAGAGAAACAAGAATTAGAATAATATTCTAAAACAGATAAAAAGGTTTTTTCTTATAACATAGCTTTTAAACTCCTTATGCAATGCAGTCAGTGGCCCAGAAAAGTTCCTTCAAACAAACAGCAATGGATAGAAAAATAAGCAAGCGGAAGCCCAGACAACAATCACTGTTAAAAAACACAATAACATAAAAAAACTCTCATTCTTATACTTTCTCTCCTCCCTTTTTTCCTTCACATATTCTTTTATGCTCCTCACATCTACTCTTCTCTTTTGGTAAACACATCCGCCAACTGCTCCTTCGTGCTTACCCACACTACTTTCCTTATATCACCATTTTCCACATGTTCCTTCATCCACATAATATCCACACAAAGATTTGCTAATAACTGGTGTTGCAGAATAAACCGCATTCTTAAGAGTTTTACTACTGTCTGTATACATTACCACTTTCAGCCTTACTCCACCAAATATTTCTTTCCAACAGTTCACCACATGTATTCCCTCTTGTGCACCTCCAACCAAAGCCAATGCCTCAGCCTCAATCGTAGACCTTGCCACTCTCCGTATACACTTCGACTTCCACACAATAGGACACCTATTCCCCCTATCATTCTTTATCGACACAAGATAACTCCGACACAAGATAACCCCCCTGAGGATGCACTCTCCCTTCCATTCCATAAGACGCATCAGTAAACACCTCCACCTCAATATTACTTCCTAATTTCGCCAACCATATTCCCATGTTTTCACTTTTCATTCTTCTTGCAGTTCCAATCAATTTTCTCATTTCTTCCACTTTACCACCTTTAAAATACCTACTCCTCTCACTCACCGCAAAACAGAGATCAGGTCTCGTCTGCCCACATAACCAGTTCATCTGACCTACCAAAGATCTATACACAGTCAATTCATTCTCTTCCATGTCTCTATTACCATAATACTCACGACTATCAGGTACTTTTATTCCATCCATATACTTCTCCTGTTCCAACCACACACCATTTACTTCGTCATGTATATTTACTCCTATGTAATTGAAACCTCTTTTTTCTTCAGATCCTATTTCAAGCTTTTCTTTCATCCGCCTAATTACATCATTCAGGAATCTTTCAGATCCACCAAAACAAAAATCATCCACATGTGTACACATGATCCCTATTACCTTACCCTTTCTCTTCCACCAAAACAACACAGGTTCTAACCTGCTCCGAACACCCCCTAACTCTATAATCACTGCGACTACTTTGTCATACCACGCCCTAGCAGCATCCTTTAACCCATACACGGTTTTCTTCAATTCCCAAACATGACTTTTCTCCTTCGCTTCTGTTGGAGGCATGACATATATCCTTCTTTTTATCTTATCCCCTTGTAAATATGCCGTCTTTATGTCAATCGATTGACATATCCACCCTTCACGCTTTATTATACTGAGACATAACCTTAACACACTTCACCAGAACACGTAGGTGCTTCTGTCACAAGTTCCTTACCCATTTCTTCAAAACCCCTAGCCACCAATCTTGCTTTACATATTTCCTTTCCTCCGACAATCTTGTCTGTTATTACCCATCTCATTGAAATTTTCTTTTGTCCAACATCTTTTACCCTCCTATACACGTCCTTCACACCCCAGTTATCGATTTCCTTAAGTTTTGCCTGTAAAACCCTCTCATCTTCACAATCGCCTATCCAGACCTCCTCCTGTTCCTCTATACACTCTACATCCTTATAATCGTTAAAATCAATCCATTTACACTCTCCACTGTCGACATTTTGAATGTTAAAGCTATTACTCCATTTTTTACTTGTAGCTTTACCAGCCCTACTCAAAACTTTTACATCCAATCTCTCCTCTGTTTCTTTATTAGTGCACTTATACCTTTTTCCTACCTTAACACGTTCCATCCTTCTCTCCTCAGCTTCTTCTTGCTCCTCCTCTTCCGTTTCTGTTTCACTCTCCTCCGCTACATGCTCCACAGGAGCTCTCACCACATCATATTCTTTTTTACTTGTAGCTTTACCAGCCCTACTCAAAACTTTTACATCCAATCTCTCCTCTGTTTCTTTATTAGTGCACTTATACCTTTTTCCTACCTTAACACGTTCCATCCTTCTCTCCTCAGCTTCTTCTTGCTCCTCCTCTTCCGTTTCTGTTTCACTCTCCTCCGCTACATGCTCCACAGGAGCTCTCACCACATCATACTCCTCAAATTCGTCTTCAAACACACCTCTTCTCTCCGGTTGCTCCACACCAGTATCCTTCTCTTCCTCTTCACTTTCCATATCCGTTACTTCTTGTGGTATTCCTGCCAATCTGGTTATATGAATCCTAGACACATCTCGTAAAGTACCTCCATGTTTGACAATTACGGTCTTACCATCTCTTCCGATTACTTTTGCTGGGCCCCTCCACTGTTTATCTATTTCCCTTTTATAGTATACACTATCGCCCATTTCAGCCACTTCCAGATGATGTTCTCGTATTTGGCCCTTCATAGCTCTTTTTATTCTTTCATCTGATTTCTGCTGAATATGTATTTTTCTAGCCAATTGTAATGCTTTTAAATGATTTAACAACCTTTCGCTTTGTTCCTAAAACACCTATAAACTTTCCTCACTCTCATCAGTATAATTAGGAAACCTGCAACTTTTTCCAAATACTAACTGGTTTGGTGAATAACCACTTTTATTCAACAGACTATTCTTCGCTGCAACCGCCCAACATAAACTCAACCTGATTTCCGTACCTTCATCAACCATCTTCCTCATAGCATCCTTAAGCAACCCCACCATCTTCTCACACTGTCCATTACTCCATGGACTTTCTGCAGCAGTGGCCCATTGCACCATACTGAACCTTTCACATAAATGTTTCATCACTTCATTCTGAAACTCTAGCCTATTGTCACTGAAAAACCTGTCTGGGGCACCAAAAACACTAACCCACTTCTCCAATATCGCTCTCACAATCTCCTTTGGTTCCTTACTCCTTACCCAACTAGCCTGACACAACCTTGTTCCAAGATCCACCATTACGAGAAATCTCTGACCTTCTATTTCACCTAGATCCATTGCCACTGTTTCATTAAATCCTCGTGCTAGAGGAAAACCTACCACTGGACGTCTTGGAGTCTTTTGGAATTTAATGCAAGCGATACAATTATCACTAACCCTATTTATACACCCTTTATCCTTTGACACTCCTCTCTACTCAAACCCTCCCCATAAGCATCCCTCATTAAGTCCCATAATCTCCCTTTGCTCGGGTGACCGAATTGTATATGAAGTTTATGAATAACTTTGTCTCTCTTATCGTCCTTAATCAACTCATCCCTTATATTTCCTATCCACCAGACATCCCTCCTCACACCCCTCTGCAACGGTATCCTTAAGTGTCCCTTATCGTTAACCCAACACTGTACCTCCATATTCTCTAATGCACCTATGATCACTGTATTCTTCTTCACATTCATTATCACACCAAGATTTTGTAAAGATTCATATCCTAATAACCAGGGTACATCCCCTGTAACTAATTCGGTTCTCAACAAAAACTTTCTCCCTTTTATACAACAAGGAACAAGTAACCTTTTCACACTTTTATACGTTGTTTCGCCGAAGACATAACTCACACTTATATCTTCCATAGATTCTTTCATCTCATTTCTCTCTGCTATACTCAAACTTCCTGTCAAGCGGCCTAGTCACTTTTCCCCAATAACATTCTTCGAACACCCAGTATCTACGATGGCACAGATTACATCATATTCCACACCAAAGCTCTCACCCTCTCTTGTTCCAGCATTCAAAAAAATACTCATGTCGTCTTTCTTCTTTCCTTCACTTACTTTCTCCTTTCTCTCACCTTTATCCATAGCCTCTCTTTCTTTTACACAAAGACCCGTCTTTCTCTTATTCTTGACATTCTCAGGACATGCAGCAGCAAAATGATATAACGAACTACATAGTACACACTTCATTATCTGCCCATACTTATTCCTTCTATTCAATCTTTTCTCACCACCAGAAAACTGATTCTTTCTCTCTTCCATCTCCTCTTTTCTCCAATCATCACTCATCCAACCTCTTATACCACTCGGTTCATTCTCCTTTTTTCCTATCCCTTCACAGACCACAAGTAAAGCCTCCTTAAAATTCTTAAATACCCACTTACCTTTACCACAATATGCTAACACCATCTGTCTTTGAACTCCATCCACATTTGCACCCTCTAACAAATGCACGCATTGTAAATCCTCACCTAAATCAACTTTTCCAGCCATCTTACATCTACTTTCAATAACCTCATATCGATTCACATACTCTCTTATGCTTTCCTTGTGCTGTCTCTTAATATAAAAGAATTCCAGTATTCTATCATACCTATCCCTTTGCTCCTCTTTACCATACCTCTCATCCAACACAGACAAAATCTTTTTCACACCTTCCTCCTTCTCTAATTCTTGTATCTTTACATCACATACAGACTCAAATACTTTTTCTCCCACAGACTCAAAAAGATCTCACCTTGCGGGAATTCACTGTTCTTCCTTCCACCAAATTACCACATCTTTACTCTCTTCTCGCATACTCATATTTCAATTGGGATTTTACTCCGCTCACCATTAAACACTGTCACAACCTTCTACTTCCTCTTTCACCCTTTTCACCCTTTTTATCACCCATCGGATCTACTAAATCCCCTTCAGAGCGTAGCTTTCGTAAACTCGCTCTGCTACCACTGAATTTTAAAAATAGTCCTATCTTAGGGGTAACCAAAACTTATTAGCTACCACTATGTTAAACGAGAGAGTCCACATGAGTCTCTATGTACTTTGTTACGTAATATGAAAATCATACTTGTTCATTAGCTTACCACGGAGCTTTATCTATTCGAGGAAATATATACTTACGGTTAAAAGATTGGGAGGAATATACACTACTGTGACTAACCCAGGCCAACTCCCCGGGCCCGGCACCGTGAACCTTGTTGCTCATTGCGTACTTTACTATTCCCGTTCCCCTTTGTTCTCCTACGAGCAGGAACTCCACTGTTCTATCCATATTGGACCTTACTTAATAACCTTGGGCCACAATACTATTCCCCTCTCTTGGAAAGAGAGAAACAAGAATTAGCGACATAAATAAAACAGATAAAAGGTGCTCTTATACATAGCTTTAAACATCCTTATGCATGCAGTCAGTGCCCAGAAAAGTTCTTCAAACAAACAAATGCAATGATAGAAAATAAGCACGGAAAGCCCAGACAACATGCTGTAAAAAAACAAAAAACATAAAAGACTCTCATAGTATATATAATATATTATAATATATATTATATATATTCATTTGATGAAGCTAGATTATATTATATATTATATATATATATATATATATATATATAAATTATTATATAATATATAATTATTATTATAATATATAAATATATAAATTAATTATAATAATATAAAATAATATAGATTAATATCACTATATATATATTTAGATATAAATATATTATATATTATTATAATAAAATATATAATATTATATATATATTATAATTATAATTTATATTATATAATTATATATATATATATAATTATATATATAATTTATAATAAATATTATAAATATATAATATATAATTATATATAAATCAATAATATATTATATTATTTATAATATAAAACTATATAAAATATATTAATATAATTATATAAATTATAATAAAATTTTCTAAGCTAAGCATAATTTATATAATGTAATATATGGTTTGTGGAATTTTAAATTGTTAAGGATTAAATACACGGGGATTATGGGCCAAGCCGGATTAATCCCTGGTAGTGAGAGGAATAACCAAGGGTTTATTTTATCTATACAAATTGAACTGCGGTTTTAATTGCCAGTATTTTACATATTATATTATATTATATATATATATATAATATATCTATATATGTATTATATATATATTATATATATTATATATATATACTTTATTTAATATATTTATTAATAATATATAATCTATTTTATATATATGATATATATAATATTAATAATAATATTAATATATATATAATATATGTAGGTGGCGGCATACTTTGTAAACATTTTAATTTATGTTCGTATTATCTAGATTCTGCGCGAGAGCAAAATTTTACGCATAATCAAAGTAAAACTATATAAATCCCGTCATTTTTAATACTCTTCGCAGATAAAGTCAGTACAGAGTTCAGATCACAAATTAACAAGAATCAAAGAAATAAATTCACTCAAGATACTCCTCTAGAAATCCTCCCTGCAAGAGCGATAAACTTCAAGGAAAGGCTGCGACTTGAAATTGTGTATCACAATTTCGCGCTAACCGAAGAGGCAGAAGCGAGTTCGAAAAACGCACTGGAAAAGCTGCGAATTGCAATTTCCGCCTACGCAGATGTATGCTCAACAGAATGGATATTACTTTCTTTTATTTGATATGTACGCACATGACAATAGATAACCCAACATTCAAATATTCATTTTTAATTGCCATCCTCTTATATATAGGGTGCTTGCTCTTAAAATAAGCCACAATCTTCAGGCACATTCACCCTATATAATTGGTGAACCCGAGATAGAAACACCCAGAACTACAATCAATGCCTTCTGATTACTAAAGAAAGACACAAAAAATGAAGAAAAAAAAACAAAATTAATACCAAAATTCGCTAATCAGAACACTCGGAGAAAATGACTCAGCAAACGAACATTATCATACGAACTTCAATTTTCATTAATTTTGGATTTTGGTCTTCATCTTTTGAAAACTATCATATATGGAGAGTTCATCGCTAGACATAGCAATTTCCGTTTTGGCACTGAATGTTTTTCATCATTCAAGTTTGGATTTTGGGCAGAAACTCATTTTGAATTCCACTACGAACTTTGATTCTTTTCGAATTCTAAATGTTCTGTGACCTCTCCCTTTTTATGTATGAAGAAATTTTCAAATAAAGAACCTAAACTTCAAGCATTCGTCTCTTACATATGTCAAGCAAATGTTCTCTCGTAAACTACAACTTTGAAACTACTGCGCAATTGGTTCAATCATGATAACTTTAGAACGTTCTTTACTGGACCTTTCCTTGGATTTTATGCGGGTTCGATCAATGTGGCCTATTTAATTTGTGAAAAATTCAATTGTTTCATATCAATAATTTTTATGTATTAGCATTTTTGTACTTTTATGCATTTAAATGTTGGTATGTTTGTTTATATCTAAGGATAACCAAATATGCTTGTGTTTAAATGCACTTTTTTATTTTCTGTATATATAACATTTTTGTATTTATATGTATTCAAATACTTTATATGGTTAGATCTCGGATGTAACCAGTTATGCTCGCATTTAAATATTCTTCAAATTTCATGATTACTAGTTTTGCCTTCATATGTTTGTATGTTTACTTATGTCTTCGGACATAATTAAAATATGCTGCTTTGAAAGTACTGTAATCTTTTATGTATTTAGTTTTATTTTGTAGAATTTATAGGCCATACTTTTTCACTCCGTTTTTAGCGCGGGAAGTAAGTAGCACTCCATTATAACTTTGTAAACATTTTAATTTATGTTGTACTTATGCTAAAGATTTGCGCGAGCAAAATTTTAGAAAGTCAAGTGAAAACTATATACACCCGTTCATTTTGAATACTCTTCAGCAGAGAAAGTCAGATACAGAGCAGATCCAGATTAAACAGAATCAAAAGAAATAATATTCACTCAGAACTCTCTCTTAGAAATCCTCCTGGCGAGAGCGGATTTGAAACTTCAAAGAAAAGGCTGCGACTCGAATTTTGATCACCAATTTTCGCCGCTAAACGAAGAGTCAGAAGCAAGTTCGGAAAAACGCACTGGAAAAGGCTGCGACTTGCAATTCGCCTACAGAGAGTATCCAGAAGGGACTTATTACTTACTTTTATTGAATATTTACTTATGTTAAATAAATACCTCATTTCAAATATGGATTTCTAATTTACCAACCTCTTATATAGGTGCTTGCTCTCAAAATAAGCCACCAATCTAGCAAGTACTTCCCTATATATATATATATATATATTATATATATATATATTGACAATATAAATATATGATAATATATTATATATATACTATATATATATATTTATATATATACTATATTATATAGTAATACTTATATATATTATTCTATATAATATATATATAATATATATTATGATATATATATACACAAAGGGGGCACCTGTAATGAGAAAGTTTAACGTCGGTTTAATCTTATCGTTAACAAGAAAAAATTTAACAGCGTTAATAATTATAAGCGTTTATCGGTAAAAAAATTTTAGCGAAGTTAATTTTATTTCTTTAACCTTAAACCTTCTTTATTTTTTTTTTTTTTTTTTTATTTTTTTTTTTTACAGTTATCACACCACCTCACGGCCAGAGCCTATTCAAGGAAGGGTATTTGCACGCCAAAATTCATCCGCTAGCTCAAATTCCGCAGATGACAAGACGCAGGCTTAAAAGTGAGAGAGATTAAATTCAGCAGGAAACACAAGAGATGAAAGAGAGTGTCACAGAAACAGTGGTGGCAGAAAAAAGGAACACCGCAGCAAATACGCCTGGAGTTACCAAATATCTACACAAAAAGCTCGGGCAGATACAGGCACTCCTTGTGCTAACTAGGGCGTGTAAAGGTGGTTGGTTACGCGAGTGGTAAGTTCCTCGAACACCTGCCGCTGCGATACTTATAGAAAAGAGATAAAGCACCAACATCGCCGCGCCCAAAGATAGAGGTTCAAGTGGACTGGAAAGTACAACAGTTTATAAGCCTTTAGGCTTTTGACTCGACCCTGTCCAAAAGCCGGTGAAAACCAGAGTCCCCCGATTGAGAACAGTACTCTATCCAAGGCCGGATGAGACCCTTGCATAGCTGGACGTAACTGAGAAGAGGAAAAAAAAGTCTCTCAGTCTAAACAGAACTCCCAGTTTCTTTTGAGGCCGCCCTAGCAACCGTTGTGATTGAGGTTTCCAAGACATTTTTTTTATGTTAAGGCCAAGGTGTTTATATATTGTCAAACAGGAGAGACGAGAAGAAGCGTCAAAAGAGATAGGAAAGTTAGAGGTGTTTAGAGAGGGGATTTGTAGAAGTTGAGTTTTAAAATTGAATTTCATGAGGTTGAGACGACCCCAATCGGAAAATCTATCCAGCATCAGCGAGAATAATATCGGAAAGATTAAGACGAGAGCAATTCTGAATTAAAAGATGGAGCAGAATTGAAATGGTTGAGAATGAAGGGTCGAGTCATCGCATGTGAGTGATAGAGTTAGCATGTTGCAGGTGAGAAGATCAATAATGAAAGTAGGAATAAAGGTAGTAGGATATGAGACGAAACCCTGAGGAACTCCCACTATTGACAGAAAAGAAGAAGAAGTCGATCCATCAACCATAGCCGATTGTTTTAGCGACTTGAAGAGAAAGCTAGAATAAGTAAGCAAAGAGAAGGAGTAAAGGACGGGAGCTTGGAGAGCAGTGAGCGTGCCATACCCGGTCAAAATGCTTTGGATTATGTCAAGCGCGCCACTACGCAAAGTCTGCCATTAGTTCCTAAGAGCGGAAAATTCATAAATCGGTTAAATAGAAAGTATACTCGCGCAGTAGACTTGAACACCAAAAGCTGTACTAGCGATCGGAAAGAGAATGAGATTCAGATTGGTCGTAAAGAAGTGAGAGTTGAGGAAGGTTTCAAAGATCTTAGATAGATACAAGTGAGAGCTTATAGGGCGATAGTTAAAGGATCAAGAGCGCTTTCCTTTTTTTGGAATAGGGTCTGGCGATGTGCGTCTTCCAACACTGAAGGAAAGTGCAAGTATTGAGGCAAGAGAATATAGTTGAACGAGAGGCGGTGTCAGCAGTAAGCACATTCCCCTCGAAACTCGGGGCTTTTTCCAACCCTTGTGCTTTAAAACATTACTAAACTGGATAATAACCGGGTAAATAAAACCATTTTGAGCCATTGAGAGGAGCGTTAGGAAATTAAAAAAAAAACGCTTTATCTCTTATCGAAATCGAATCTCATACAATTTAAAATCTGATAAGAAAGTTTATAAACTCGTAAATCAAGTTAACGGTTAACGGATTGTAGGGGAAAATTCTACTCGTTAATGACCGTTATTTTTTCGAATTAAACGAAAGCGTTAAGAGTTAACGAAAAATTTAACGTTAATTAACGGATTAACGCTTTAACGACGTGTAATGGCCCACCTTCATATATATAGGTATTATATATATATAGTATATATATATGATATTATATATATTATATATAATATTTATATTATATATTTATATAGTATATATATATATTATTATATATATATAATAGAATATATAATATATAGTTATTATATAATAATATATTATTATATAAATATATATACTATATATATTATAATATAGTTATATACTATATAATAGTATATATATATATGATATACTATATAGATATTATATATATATTATATATATATATTATATACTATATATATATATATATAATATGATGAATTTTTCGTCTGACCCCAAAAAAATTCTATGTTTAAGAATTCTGTATCTTAGGTATAATCGATATACCTATATCGAATATCATTCTGAAACATTTATTAAAGGCGCCATATTGGATTTCATTGTTCTTTAAGAAATTGTATAGATAGAGACTAGGATGGTGGTTGAATAAATTTTACATATGAATATTTTAGGAAAATATATGAAATTGAATTAATAAGGTGTAGTGTATTTAAGGTTTGCCATACTTGAAGTTGTGGCTTTAGAAGCTTTAGGATTCCGCATATTATAAACAGGACTATGGTTTTCGAATGCCCATAGTAGGTTAAGATGCGTTCTAGACGTGAATTTAAAATATGAATATTTACTAAATATTGGAACTTAAAATAATAACTGCAGTGTATTTGCTTTCCAAATATTATCAATGGAATAATTTTACAAACAGATTTAAGACCAAAATGTTCAATTTTAGCAAAATTTTTAAGATTAACATGTAACAACCCTGATTTACATTTAATTATATGCAAAAATTTACGGGGCATATGGGCAATATATATATAATATATATAATATATATAATATATATATATATATATAATATAATAATAATCATATAATATATATATATAGTATATCATATATATACATATATATAATATATATATATATATAATATATATATATATATATATAATACTATATATTAGAATATAGGTGTTATTTAAATATTCTTTTAATTTTGTAGCTCAAAAGATAAAAAAGATTTCTAAGATGACACATTTTGAAAACTTTCTCTAACGTAATAGCATATGAATTATCCATAGAGTCGTGAGTTGGATTATTTATTAACACTTAAAGTTTTGTTAATTGTTACTTAAGAACCAAACTATCGCGGTATGGTGTTGCAATGCTGTGCACGTGAATCAATCCTCGCGTTAGGTTCCATTGCTGGTGGCAAACGTGCTATTCATTAGGTTAGGTTGCTTTGCTATGCAACGTGTATCCATCTTGGTTAGGTTGCATTGCTGTACAACGTGTATCCGTATAGGTTAGGTTCAACTTTACCCCCTTTTAAGTTTAGGTATAGGATAAAGGAGGTTAGGGTAGACACAGATCTTCAATATATACTATATATATATATAATATATATTATATATATTATATATATATTTATATATATATATATATATATATATATATATATATATATATATATATATTATATATAGTATATATATATCGATAATCAAACAGGTTCAGACGAAGGTTCAGCTTTTACCTAAAAATGGTCTTATATATACCTATAATGTATATATATCTTCTATTATAGCACCTTCAAATATTCAAAAAATGGGCAGTTAGTAAACTATTAACGATTGATTTTTTTTTTTAAAGTTCACACCTCACGGGCATAGCCCTATTGAAGGAGGGGAACTTCTAGGTAATTTCTACCTAGGATCCGAACTAGGATTCGAACCCGCGCCGTTGCCATGCGAGTAGTAACCTATATTCACAAATGACAAACATGGGGTCATGTCTCGTTTTTCGGAGAAGTTTTATTCTTAATAAAAAAGTAAAAATTACCTTTAATACGAAATACACGATATAAAATATTTATGCGCGAAGTTCAAATAAATTTTAGTATTAATTTTTTTAGTTTTTTTTTTTATTTTAAGTGTTTTTTTAAACAATATTATTTAGTAAATTAAGACTGATCACTCAAAAATTCTCTCTCTCTCTCCTTAATTTTAAATTTGATTAAGTTAGGCTTCGTTAATTTAGGCCTAGGTTAAGTTGTTATTTTAGGTTAGGTTAAGTACATTGTATTAGAATTAATAACAAAGATTTAAAGTTTTTTTTATTTTTTTTTTTATTTCAGTTTCTGCTATGCGGATTTTATTAATACATACATTGATTTGGCCAATATTATATGTATATATATAATATATATTATATATATATATAAGATATTAATATATATATATATATATATATATATATATATATATATATATATATATATTTATAGATATATATATTATTATATCTATATATATATATATAGTATATATAAATATATATATCATATATAGTATATATATATAAATATATATATATAGATATATATATATATATATATATATATATAATATATATTCATATAGTTATCGGCGCCTCCAGTAACTTTTACTACTCGGGCTCTCTCTCTTCTCTCTAGTATATATACTATATATATATTATATATATATATCATATATATATCTATATATATTATTTATATATATATATATATACATATATATATATATATATATATATATATAATATTATTAATATATAATAATATATAGTAATATAAGATTATATTATATATTATCTATATATATTATATAATATATATTATATATATTATATTATATATATATATATATATATATATATATATATATATATACGATATATCTAGTGTTCTGTAGAGTAGAGATGTTCGCTCTTGAGATGTATATATATATATATATATATATATATCTATAATATATTATTATATAATATACATATATATATATATATATATATATATATTATATATATATATATATGTATATATACGTTATATATATATATATATATAATATATTATATATATTATATATACGTATTGAGAGAGAGAGAGAGAGAGAGAGAGAGAGAGACATTTACCAATAAACTTATTGATAACTTACGCTTGGCTTACAGCAAATTCTTTTGGTTGTTGATTTTGCACCACAATTTAAACACAATGTAAATTTTCCCACTAATGAAAACTAAATCTGTAATATATTAATTGTCGATGCAGAATTGTAAGATATTAAATGTCTAAATTAAAATTTTACATTTAGGAGAATGGGCAAAAAGTGGGAAAAAAACATATTACAAAGAGATGACCAAGGCAAACAGACTATAAGCAAGACTTTATAGGTTAGAATTCAGGTATTCGAAATTTTAAATATTAATTCTTATTTTATTTGAAATGTGCATTAAGAACAAATGAATGTTTATTTTAATTTTTCTTTTAATAAAACGAGTGTTTTATTAGATCTTAGGAAGAAAAAAAATAACAACTTTAAAAAAAATTAAATTCACGAATGTGTAGAGTTTATACTGTCTTAAAATTTTCTCCGTTTTTCGAAGCTGCATCATCGTGATGTCCATGAAAAATAGCATTAATTCAATGGACGATGATTCTTTACACTTTTTGTTTAAGAATTTTACATAATATTTTATATGTTTTATGTAATATATTTCTTACATATGACCAATTTTCGCAAAAAAAATAAAGAGAATTTTATCGCTAACTTACGAAATTTGTAGAAAGTATCGGATAGTTTACTATAAGATAACTCGTGCTAAGCAAGAGCAGCACGAGTATAGAGTCGCCTCTTATATATATATATTATATATAATATATATATATATATATATATATTATATATATATATTATATAAATATATTATATAATATATATATATATATATATATATTATATATATATTATATATGCATATATATATTATATTTATATATATATATATATATGTATATTATACTATATATATATACCTATATATATATATATATTATATAATATAATTTATTAAGGTTAAGTTGCATTAAATAATGGCCGTAGAAAGTTATAGACTTTCAAAGAACTTTATTTAGATTTAAAGTTTCACAAATATATGTTGAGCCTAAAAATCATAGTATTTTGTTAAAAAAAAAAGATTTAAAGTTTCACAAATATATGTTGAGCCTAAAAATCATAGTATTTTGTTAAAAAAAAAATTAATTACCTATATTTTCCAATAGGAAAATTGAAATGTCAGTCTTTTGAAATGAAATAACTGTACGACAATTACTTACTCTTTTTATGGCAACAATTTATCAATTCTCTTTGTTTTCTAATGGGAAATGGAAATAAATATATATATTTAATTAGGGAAAGTACTTTGAAAAGTGTCCTAATTATTATTATTGATATTAAATATGAATTTGATTTTTTTTCTGTTTTTTATTTTTATTCTTCGTTTATTTCAATTATTATTATAATTTTTCTGAGTATTTTTTTTTTTTAAAATTCCTACCCCGTCCACTAGAGCAAAGCGAGAGGGGCATCCTACGAAAGGAGGAGACGGGGGATGATATAGAGGGGGGGGCCGAAGGCCCACCCCAGATTGTAAATAAAAGCTGTACGAATCTTGCCAGACGTAAGATAAATACACATTAATTTCATTATTTATTTATTTTTATGAAATTTTTATTACTTGCTACCACGATTTCTACATTTAATACCTATTTATCTAACTTTTACTTTAAATAAACTATTTTCAAAAGTCTTCTAATTTTTCGGAACTAAAATGCAACTTCACCATATATTAAATTACACTTTTTCTTATAAAGAGGAACGTTATTTTAAAATTATAATGCTTCACCTTTCTTATGATATGTTAAGTCAAAGAAAAACGTAAGAAAAACGAGACATGAACCCTATTCTGAGTCTTTTGTAGACGGAAATATAAGAAGGAAAATAACACAGACATAAAAAATAGCTTTACTAAAATTAAATATGAAAATAAATAATTCTAAAATTCCTTTTCTAAAAAAATTTCTTCGCATAGTTGTATAAAGGTGTGATGTTCAAAACCGTTTCACTCCTTTGCTTTATGGCAAATACCGACTTCGAATTCTTGGTCAGAGGAAAGTTCAGATTTGATTTCATGAATTGACTTCAAAAGGAAAACAGGGACGTGGTCGTCTCTTCCCTAAAAAAATAAAAATAAAATAATATATATATATATATATATATATATATATATATTATTATATATACTATATATATATCATATAATATATATATATAATATATTATATATAATATATTATAATATATATATATATAAGCATTATTTATATCTACAAATATGCCTATAATTACTATTAATTATATATATATATATATATATAATATATATATAATATAATATATATATTATAATATATATAGTATATATATGATAATAATTATATATTTATATTTTATACATATAGTATACTATATATAGTATAGGCATATTTGTAGGATTACTTACTGTGACTACGAGGTACATAACCTAACCTAAAACGCTAAATCTAAATTACATATATATATATATTAACAGTTTGTGATCAGTAAACTTCCGAGGTTATGGAACTACGCTAGCCTTGTGAGGGTTTATTGAAATAGTAAACCTGCACCTTTTACAGTACAGTATCGACAAATATGCATATCTATATATATACGTATATATATATATTATATATTATACTATATATATTATATAATATATATATATATAGATATTATATATATATTAATATATTAATATATATTACTAATATTGATATATATATATAATATATATATATAATTTATATTATACTATATATACTAAAGAATATTATAAATATTATATGAATATTATATTATATTAATATATATATAAATATATATATATATATATACATATATATATATAAGTATATATATATATATATATATAATATATATATAATATATATTAGGATTATATATAATATATATCATTAATAGTCCTTATCTGTGCCACTTGCAGGAACGATTAGCTCCTTCATTAGTTTCACACAAATTCTCTAGTTTCTGCAATGGTTCGCCGTGGTTCCCATCAATTGCCTAATCTCATCTGCCAACGCACATTAGGTCTCTCTGTTTCGGTAGTTATGGCCCCGTATTATAAGGCCACGCCAATTAGTTATTTCCTTAGCCAATCTGTTGTTCATTGGTTGTCTAGGCTTCATGAACCGCCATTTCCATTTTATTTCTTTGACTGCCGATTATGATGTCTTTGGATCTTTGTCATTCTCTAATCTAAGTGATCTACTATTCTATCCCTGCGTGACTATTGCCCAAGCATGTATCTCTCAATCATCCCTCTGGGTACACTTTCTAACTTTTTAAATCTGATTTTGACATTTAGTAGTCCATGTATCGGCTTCCATATTGTCATGCCAGAAAGGAAGACGCACCATTATATAACATCTCATTTTCAAAACATAGGAGACATTTTCTTCGCTGACAAATTTGAACTTAGATCTTTCCATATTATATAATTTATATATATATATATATTATTATATATATATAATATATATTATATTATAACTCTTCTACATTATATTTTGGATAATATATATATATATATATTATATATATATATATATATTATTATATACTATATATACCTAATATATATTTGGAAAACCCTAATTTGACACATCATGTCAAAATCTAACAAAGGATGGACATTTCCAAGTCAACGGCAGACATGGCGAATTTACGAAAGTTCAGAAGCTTCAAAGCCTTCGCTAACGATAACGATCTCACAGCCCTTGGCGACACGTCGTTGCCCTTGGAGACACGCCGTTGTCATTGACGTGCAGTGTAGCCACTGGGTAAAACCAAATGAACTGCCGACATGACTTGGTCGATCGGGCACTAGAAACGCATCGACGATCTCGAGCTTGGGGGCGTGCCGTTGATCCCGAACACGCGCCGTCGTCATTGAGACAAACTCCTTCGGAGTTAGGGGCATTAACCAAGTCAGCTGCTGACATGACTTGATCGATTTGGCTTACAAAACGCATCGCCGACCTCGGAAACACCTAATCTGACGCCTCAGAACGCCGAAAACCGGATGCTGCAAAATGTTGCTTTGCAACTTTCGGAAGCTGGTTTGGCTGCTGTTTTCGCGTCCCTTACTACCAACTACCGATTCTGCTTTCCTGAAAAGTTTTTAACCACCTGTTACCATACCGGCTCCAGCTCACCATTTATCAATCAAAAGAATATCAATGTCCTTCCAAATAACGATTAACTGTAGAAGGCAAGAAAGCACCTTTCAAGGGCTCGAAAAGGTATAAGTGTGAAATTTTGCCCATTTTTTTCTTTCGGTTTATAATAATGTCGACCAATATTATTATTATTATTTTAAATTATTGTACCTCCCCAAGTTGGGTAGTAAAGTAAGGTATTCTTTACGTCCCGTCATTGGAACACTTCGAGACAAGTTCCTGAATATTCTCGGTCCTATACGGCAGATACCACTAACTAGGCAAGCTTACCTTGAATACAAGGTATTTATTCCATTAGCAACAAGGTGACGCTAAAATTAATGAGATTAGCTCACATGCTCCAAACCCTACCAGTCTCTAACCCTGGTTCTTTCGCTTGCTAGGTGAATACTCTACATTATTATTATTACTATTATTATTATTATTATTATTATTATTATTATTATTATTATTATTATTATTATTATTATTATTATTATTATTATTATTTGGAAGATAACAAGATATTGCATTACTCCCAGCATGGTTTTAAGAAGGGTAAGTCATGTCAGTCAAATCTTTTGAACGGCGGAATTAATGTTGACTGTACGGATCGATATCCAGTTTTGATGGCTGGTACTAGACCAGCAAAGTTTTGATAAGGTTCCCCACATAAAGCTTGAAAAAGTTATTGCAATGTGGTATAGGTGGAGTGGTAGGATTAAAGAGTGATTGTGGAATAGAAAACAGTGCAACTAAATGGCATAAGTCATCATGAGAAATAATGAAGAGCGATGTCCTGCCAGGTTCAAAGCCAAATGTTTACTGTTCCTCATGTAGTAAATGATTAGACCAGAGACTTAAAATGGGTTTATATAAGATGATACCAATGTGTTTCATTCTCAGTAAGGTATGGTGATAGATGTATAAAGATTCAAAAGATAAGGAGGGAGCTTTGGGTGGGCAGATAAGCGGCAAATGAATTTTAATAGTAAAAAGTGTAAGGTTCTTTACCTAGGTTACTCAAATAAAAGTTCTTTTTAACTATACGATATGAATGGGATTATTTGAGTCTGTGGAACCAAGAAAGACTTAAAAATATAAGCATTAATTGAAAGGCTAATCAGTGTTTGAAGCAAGGAATAAAGCTAATAAGATGCTAGGTATAAAACGCAATATCGTTTACAAGAGCAAAGTAAAGTAAACTGTATAATAGCTATGTTAGGCCAGTATTAGAGTATTGTGCTCAAATTTGAACCCCTTATTTAAGGAGAGACATAGATATGCTAGAGGGAGTGCAACGCAGAGCAACAAGGATGATTTCTGGGTTTGAGGGTAAGAGCTATGAAGAGAGACTGAATGAGTTAGTAATATTTTCTGTTGAAAGGCGATTTCTCAGAGGGGACATGATATTTACACCTATTGATAAAAAGGAGACCAATAAATTCCTCGTAGTAGACCACGGACGAGAGACCAGGGGGCACAGTAGTAGTAGTAGCAACCACAAACCCTATTCCAAAGCCGGGAGCGGCGCCCCCTGCACTCAGGGTCTTTCCTGAGTGATTTTTCGGGGGCTTCCCGCCGCGGGCTACCTATTGGGGTACTTTTCGGGGTTGCCGTTTTGTTTTGGGGGCTGGTCCCCCATGGGACCCCATATTTCTATTGATTCGCCATGTACGTGCGTGAGCATGCCCTATGCTCATGTACTTTCATGAGCGTTTTTTAACCTACCTCCCTTTGTTCATTCCTTACCCCCCTATGACGTAATCAGATTATAGGTTGGACCAGGGTTCGAGCCCTGCACTCAGGGTCTTCCCTGAGTGATATTTGGACACCTACCGTCATGGGCTATCTTCCCCTGTACTTTTCGGGGTTGCCATTTTATTTTGGGGGCTGGTCCCCCAGGGGTCCCCTGATTACCCGGTCGCCATGTACGTGAGTGTGTGTGTGCGTGAGCACATGCCATGCACATTCACGAGCGTTTTTTAATTCAATTTCCCAGAGCCTCGTTTCGAACATAAAGTGCCGGAACGAGGTTCCGCATCTTTCCGAGGTGCTGGCCTAACTATATGCTCATAATCATCCTTCCCTCTGTTATCAACCCGTAATGTGGCGTAGCCACGAACATGGGTGGCGTAGTCGCAGAACACAAAATGGCGTAGCCACGTACATGAAAGTAGCTGAGCTACTTTAGTGAAAGTAGCTGAGCCGCTGTTAGCTAGCCCCTGTACATGAAAGTAGCTAAGCTACTTTCATGAACATCTTAGAGTTCAGGAGTGCCGTTACTCGTTAAGTACACTTGCCAAGTGTACTGCACCGCCCGCGTCGACAGCTCAAAAGACTTCGGGTTCAAAAGACTCGGGTTCACCCCACGCGAAAGCGACCGCCGGCGCGAAAGCACCCGCAGGCTCAATATTACGGCGCGTGCGCGAACGCTAAAATATTTCGCTGGTTATGGGAAAATTTCAATAATAATGGGTGCTTTTCATGTTTATAACGTAA
>JABUQX010017895.1:0-5000 GCA_015478945.1 Trachelipus rathkii
AAGATATTGAATAAGT
Source organism: Trachelipus rathkii (assembly GCA_015478945.1). Classification (NCBI taxonomy): domain Eukaryota; kingdom Metazoa; phylum Arthropoda; class Malacostraca; order Isopoda; family Trachelipodidae; genus Trachelipus; species Trachelipus rathkii. The sequence continues at coordinate 17 of JABUQX010017895.1, forward strand.
GAATGAGACTACATACTTATTATGCGCGTATATCTACTGATTCTAAAGTTAATTTTTTCAGAAAGTTTAGAAAGATTTAGTATGTTAAAAGACTTCTTAAGATTTTATTGTAATAGATGCTTTAAGTCTTGTAAAGACGATCTGATTTTGGATATCAAGAAAAGAGGTCAAGGTTACTTTACTAATCCTTGTACATAACTTACAAATTTCCATAACATTTTTAAAATATTATATTTCTTTGCTGCAATATCGAAGAAAGTGTATATGGGAATAATAGAAAATAATTATATTAGATGCAACTTCGAACACGCAGATTATTTATGATTAATTGACATTGTAGAAATTGAGAGTTATAGAATTGATATATAGCATGTTAGACTGCTCTACGTGACAAACGTAAGTTAGGTGAACTCATAGCATGTTATTATTTTTTTTCTGCTATCTTTTACTTGCTTATTATTAAATATAGACAAGTAGATTTATAAAATTTAAGGAGGATAATTGGCAGATTTTGCTATTTCTATTATTTTATTATTGAACTAATCAATATATCCATGAGTAGATTATGAATTATATGAAGATGTAAAATGATTATATTTGTAATTAGTAATGTGGATTAGATTATATATAATTAATATATATATATATATTATTATATTATTATAAGAAGTAGATAAATAAATTAAAATTTAATAATTATTTACTTATATCATCATATCTTTTTTCAATAGTCGACTGGGTCGAGGAGAAGAACGCGTTGGATCAGCTTTAATTATGTCACTGTTAGGTATAATAAATTCGGTGAAATTATAAGGAAGTATTATTTTATTGGTTTATGCCATAGTTTATTATTTATTTTTATTTACTTCATGCAGTAGATAATGTCGTAATTGCATAATAATTTAATTGTTATAAAATTCTTTTCATTTCTTTGACTATCAATTTAACATCTACCTTATTTTTGATTGGTGTATACACTGGCTGGAAAAACTTTGCATAAAAAAATAATAAAATTGATTAGTGTATGTTAAAGAGAGAGCTAAATATAAGTAGTATAGTGTTTTATTAATGAAATGTTAGGATTTACTCATTTAGAAATAAGTCAGTTGGCTCGATCAATATATTTGCCTTTGTATGTTGTTTCCTACTATTATGAAGATTATTCCAAAGCTATATTGCAAGTTAACTAAATATATTATAAGTATTGGTTTTTTATATTTTTTATATACTTTTATATTATAGTTTTATTATATTTTTTTTGTATTATTTTTTTAATATTTTATTATATTTATATTATATTTATAAGAATATAATAATATAATTATTTATCATAATTATATAGTATTAAATTTTAAACGTTTATTAGATCATTTTGATCCAAGTAAAGCTGCATTTTATGTAATGTCACCGTGGCTGTTCAATATATTTATGGAGACCTCTATTATTTTTAATAGCTTACGTATATTAATTATTGTTTATACTTATAACTCATCTGCTTTTAATTCAGTTATTTCTCTGTTAAATTTATCTAATTTCTTTTTCTCTAATTCTCTTCTTTTCTTTTCTTCTTCTCTTCCAGGAAGGATTTTCATCCTGTCTCAGCGCGAAAGCATTTTCTCCAGAACGTCCCTCTGACACTTTATCTTTTCTCTTCAGCGTCTCATTACTTTGGTAGGCTGACAATTTTTCAGAGGAGTCTCCACCGATTCGCCCATCTCTTCTTCGTCTTCCCTTGGTCTTTCTGCTCTCTGGTTTGTCTTCATTCTTTACTTTCTTCTTTTCGACATTCTCTCCTGTTCTCCATCCTCTCACTTAAATTGTCCCACCATCTCAACTCTCTTCCCCACATCTTCATGGGCTTCCAGTGTCATCTTTTTCACAACATATTTTCTAATCAAACTTCATTTTTTATTCTTCTCTGTTCTTATGTACTCTTTCAATCATCAGTTGCTCTATAATATCCTCATCTCTCCGTCACTTGCTTTATCTATCTCTCCTCTCCTCGTCGTTGTTGTCCATCGTTTTCCGCTCCGTACAGTTGCAGCGTGTGAGTCAGTATGGTGTTAAAAATCACTTTTTTAACCTCTTTAAAAATCACTTTTTTTGCGCGTAACCTCTCTCCATCTTCCTCCCCTTCTGTTTATAAACACTCTCTCGGATAATTGCAGGTATTTACTTCGCTTCGCTGCCTCACTCTCTACATCCTTCTCATTCCTTCCTTGATTTACTTGGACCGTGGTTACTGTTAATTAATCTCTGTCTTTCTGTAGGTTCATCTTTTCATCCCTGTTCCCTCACTCTTCCGCATACAACTCCGTCCATCACTTCTCGAATGCCTCATTCTATCTTCGTCCAACATGCCAGATCGTGCCGCAAATGCCAATATGTCCGCATTTAATATCTCCTCCCAGTAATAAGGGACATGATAGACAAGTCTATAAAATATTTATATACCACGGACAGTTTTTCTAGGGGACACAATAAGAAATGTAGGAAGACGTGTAACATTGATTCATTCTGTAATAAGTGTTTTAAAAATTTTTGAATGGTTTCTGCAGGAGTTTGTCTGAGGTGGATCTCACTTTCACATTAAAGTTAAAGGTTATTGGTAGGTGTATAAGTGGATTGTTTTGTGCATCATAATTAGTATTCATTTCTGACGTAGGCGAAAGTTGAGGCGGGTCGTTTTAGTTAGTTATTAAAAGTAAACGCATGTTGTAGCTACATTATCAAATAAACTTTACTTATTCGCTTGTTCTTATTGTGTTGACGTTCATGTCTAAGCATTGTTACCTTTTTGTAGACTAAAAGTATGGCGGTCTATATTATTATAATGTGGACACTTGCTTTATGAATGATTAATTGTACAAGGAGCTTAGTTTGAAATGTGCGTGTTTTAGAGTTGTGTTTGTCGCATGGGCATGTATTTGATAAATACGCGTTTTAGTTAGGGATTGGAAGCGAATTCTCGATAGGTTCATCGCTCTCGCCTCGAATTGGTTTTTGTTTCTTATCTCTATTTGAGGTAACACATATGAACTTTGATATAAATTATTATATGTCTTTTGATTGAAAAACTGATATGGTACTCTGTTAGTTAAAAGCACTTGAATGAAATGTTATCTAAAGGTTTGTGTCTGTTTAAGTATATAGAGTCAAAACAGACGGCGTATAGAGGACGATGTGTTGTTACATAGACAGCACATGTTAACAATCATGTTGACATGTAATTTCAATACTCTAATTATTAAATAATATCTGTTTAATCGGCAAAAATAATACGAATGCAATCTATATTATAATTAGATATTATTTAGGATGTATGGCAAGAAATGAGGGGCCAGATTATGATCTAAATTTATTTTATATAAGAATAAATTTATATTAGAATAAAGAAGTTGCATTCTCCAGACAGTCATAAATTGTAAAAGAGACAAAAAGAAACGGCTTAGGATTTTTCACGTGCTGGCACGAATAGGGTCGACACAAAGTTTAGGGTGGAGCTAATTTTTGATGGAGCGAATATTGTTACGACCTAACCAAATAAAGAAAAAAAAAATTAACTAATCAATGACTTTGTCAAACCATTTTAAGTATAGATTAAGCTTATTATAAGGGAGTGGGCTTCAATGATCACCACTAGATTCCGTTTTAACCTTCCTTTATAAAATAATCCACCTCAGTATCTTTTCAAGTTTGTCAAGAACATAGAATTTGCTATAAGTTCTAAATTTTATTTATAAATGTCTTTAACTTGTTATTCTCAAACGACGTCTTTCATTATGTATTTACAATTGCTTCTCCATAATTGTGCAGCAACTGCTCTCTTAATCATATTGGAATTGTGATGTTTGTTTAGAAGGGTTTTTCCAAGCAACATCAACGAAACATTTTCAAACATTTTGGAAGTTGCAACAGAACTTTGCTTTCTGTTAATGAAGAAATTAAAGCCTCTTGTGAGAATCAATTTAAAATGAAAGATATAGGGCAACTACATTTTTTATTTATTTTTCGTTTGAAAAAATGAAAAAAAATTATTTTAAAAACAGTATAGAGAGTTAAGTGTCGCAAATTTAAGTATTATATAATTCTTTATAAAGTTTTACTTTGTATTCATCGCATTCTCATGACAATTTTGCTATATTTTGGAAATAAACATTGATATGTGCGGTCAATATTTAGATTGTTAGGATTTGGGTTAGCATTTACTCACTCAAAATGTGAAATCGAAAACAATATTTCACTACTCTACTGAATTGGATGGGAAGGTTCTAATACTACATTAGAAGAGTGATGGAAGAACTGGCTTTACTGAGTGTTCATCATAGCTTCAAAATATAAGTAAACAAGGAAGTTATCAATCATTTTGCTGTTAGAGATAAAATTAAGGAATTTTTATATGAATAATAATTATGTTTTTTTTTTATTTATTTCAATATTATTATTAATGTTCATTTTTCTTGAGTTCCTTTTTATTGAGTAATGTTATATATACATCACTGCTATATATTATTATCTATATCATATGTATATATATAATATATACTAATAAGTATAAGCCTTAAAATAAATATATATTTATATATATAGTATATGAGTATATATATATTATATTAGATATTATAATATATAAATATATAAATAAATATTACTCTTGACTATATTATAACATATAATTATTAATATACATTAGTATATAAAGTATAGACACATAGATAACCTATATATATTAGTCTATATACTATATAAGGGGTATAGAATATATAGGCTAAAAGACTCGTATATAGAATGGATCATAATATATATAGGTAATATAAACATAAGTGTGTATATTATAACTAGTAGATTCCTAGGGGGAAAGGTATATATATAATAGCTAGATTTAGATGGTAGTATTAGTGAATATATAGGTACTATAAAAATATTATTATAATATATATATATAGGTTATAAATAGATAGCGGTGATTATAGATATAATAATA
>JABUQX010017895.1:10000-34615 GCA_015478945.1 Trachelipus rathkii
ATTAAAAACCCATATATTATTACCGTACCTTAAAGTATAAATTCCAGTAATCAGAAAGGTTAGCCCCTAGACCCCTTCACCAATGCTATGCACGTTGTTCTATTGTTCTACTGCTTTTACATCATTTTAGCCATGTAAAGTATAAGAAAAAATAAGTTTCTTCATTCTGATAACATAACATGTATTTTATTAAAATCTTTCTAAGTTCTTATTTAAAAATAACAATTATTCACTTAATTTATATTATTCACTCGATGTTAACTAAAAATTTTCAAAAGATTTTTTTAAATATTCGGGTTTTCTTTTTTATTTTATTATATTATTATCTATGTACATTGACAATCCATCACGCCGAAAAACAACAACCGCCACGTCTTACAGATACGAAACCTGACTTCTCTGTAAAATGTTGTTTTAGGATAATCCCTTTTCTGTATCCCGGGGATGTTAGGCTATTCCAGGGTCAAAATATATTTCAAACTGGCCTTTTTCTGTAAAATGTGGTGCAATAACTACGTTTGGCCTAAATTTAGGCCTAATTTAGGATAAGCCCTTTTTGTAGACGGGCTATTTAATCCTAATACAGGTCAAAGGTAATTCCAGTATAGAAAAAAATAATTTGTTATTAATTATTTTTATAAATATAGTTCAATGAACATGCTGGATCGGTAAGATCTTTAAGCAGGTAAGAAAGGAAATGTTTTTCCTTACTTGTGATTGGTCGGAGTAGTTATTCCCCTAGGTATAAGCCTAATCACCAAGGGATCAGCATGGAGCCACCGCAAAGGCAGCCAACCCGCACCGCTGGTGCGTCACGCGAGTCTCGCCCCGGTGCCGCCGCAGGCGAATATTTCCGCGTTCCCCGCCCGCCGTGGGCCCGCAGGCGCAATATTTCCGCGTTCCCGCCGCCGCCGTGCGCCGCAGGGCGATATTTCGGCTACCGGCGCCGCGTGCCCCGCGAAGGCGGCAATATTTCCGCAGAATGAAATATCATTATAATTTATATATATTATATTATATATATATTATATAATATATATATATTATATATTATATATAATATATTATATATATTATATATATATCTATATATATATATATAATATATATATATTATATAATATATTATATATAATATTGTATATCTATATATATTATATACTATATTATATGTCTATGATGAGTGTAAGTGTCTATGGTGAACGTAAGTGTCTATGTGTAACGTGCGTATGTGTGAATAAGAGATTAGTGGTATTGTGTATGAAGTGTAAGTGTAAAGTGTTATGGTAAGTGTACATGCTTTATAAGAGAATCATCAATATTTAGGTGTATCAAAGATGACGAATAAGATTGACCATCAAGATTAACAAAGTGAGGTACAGCTAAGTTATTAAGATGAGGCTCAAGTGAGACAACAAAAGCCGAGGCATCAAAGTGAGCCATAAAAGTTGAGGCATCAAAAGTTGAGGGCATCAAAACTGAGGCATCAAAGTTGAGTCATCAAAAGCTGAGGCATAAAAGTTGAGGCCAAAATATTGAGTGGGTGGGTGCGTATGTGTAGTGTGTATGTGTGTGTGTGTGTTCGCGGTTGTGTGCGTGTGTGTGCATGTGTGTTTAATAATAATAACAATAGGCGTGAAGAAAATAACACTAAGTATATATAAAATAAAAATCACCAATGTTTTAATAAATTATACGTTCTATGTGTAAGTGAGTGTGCGTGTGTGTGTGTGTGGTGTGTGTGTGTGTGTGTGTGTGGTGGGTGGGTGGGTGTATGTGTGTTTTCTAATTAATAATAACAATAGGCATGAAGTATAATAGTAAAATAAAAAATAAATGTTTTATAATTTTGTTTATTGTGTACGTGTGTGTGTGTGCCCGTGTGTTGTGCTTGTGTGTGTGTGTATGTTGTGTATTCTAAAATAATAATAACAATAGGCATGAAGTAAATACCTAAGCGCGGGCGAGTAGGGAAATTTGCGCTGCGGGCGACCGCGGCGGCGGGGAACGCGGAATTTGCGCCTGCGGGCGCACGCGCGGGCGGTACGCGGAAATATTGCGCTGCGGGCGCCCGCGGCGGGCGGAACGCGGAAATATTACGCTGAGGGCGCACGCGGGGGGGAGGACGCGGGCGGGACCCAGCGGTGCGGGTTTGGATGCTTTGCGGGTGGGGCTATGCTGACCTGGTGGTTAGTTTGAACTAAGGGGAAATCTGCGCCAATCACAAGTAAGGAAAACGTTTCCTTCTTACCTCTTAAAGGATCTTACCGATACAGCATGTTTCAGTTTGAAATATATTTTATAAAAATAATGATAAATGATTTTTAGAGGTAACTGAAGTAAAATATTTTCTGGGTATTAAGGATTAAATTAGGCCCGTCTCAAAGGCTTATCCTAAATTTAGGCCTAAATTTTAGGCCTAGTAGTTATTGCACCACATTTTCAGGAAAAGGTCAGTTTGAATATAATTATGACTGGAATTAGGCTAAATGCCCCGGGATACCCAAACTGATTATCCTTAACACACATTTTACGAGAGAGGTCAGTTGTATCTGTGAAGGAGTGCGGGTTGTTGTGGTTTCTCGTGTGATGGTTTGTCAATGTACATAGATAATAATAAGTACTATAGAAAACGAATTATTAAAAACTTTGAAATTTTTAGTTAACATAGAGTGAATAATATAAGTAAGTGAATAATTTTTATTTTTAATTAGAAATTAGAAAATTTTAATAATACATGTTATGGTTTAGCAGAGAGAAGTTATTTTGTTTTTTTATACCTATTAAATTGGCTAAGAGATGATGTAAAGCAGTAAGACAATAGAACAAAACGTGGCATAAGCTTGGTGTAGAGGGGTGCTAGGGGCTGACCTTACTTATTTACTGATTTGTTACTTTAAGCGTCGTAAAATGTAAATTTTTAAATAAATATCTTAAATATGTAAAAGTTATTTTTAAAATAATATTATAAATATTAAAATAGTATTATTTTGAAATAAATTCTTTGATCGAGGCTCTCAAATTTGCAGGTTTGGGATTGATTGCAAGTCCAAAGAACAAAGAAGTGAAATTATTAGATTTGAATATAATATAAATGTACGTGTTAATTAAACATAAAAATGTTTTTTATAAATTTTATGTTAAATGTGTAAGTGAGTGTGTGTGTGTCGTTGGTGTGTAGTGTGTGTGTGTGTGTGTGTAAGTAAATCTTGTGTGGTAAGTGAAATCTGGGTGTGTGAGCGTGTAATTGCGTGTGTATAACGTAAATCTGTGTGGAGTGTAGTAATCTGTGTGTGACTGGTGTGTGAGTGTTAATGTAAGTGTTATTGGGTAAATGTAAGTGTCATTGTGAATGTGTGTATATGTAAGTGTCATAGTGATGTGGTGTGTGTGTATAAGTGTAAGTGAATGTAAGTGTACTATTAATGTAGTGTCATAGTGACATGTGTGTTAAAGTGTCATAGTGAATGATGTGTGTGTGGTGAGTATAAGTGTAAGTGTAATGTAGTGTCTGGGTAAATGTAAGTGGTATAGTGAATGTGTGTATAAAGTGTCATAGTGTGTGTGTATAAGTGTAAAGTGTGTGTGTGTGTGTGTGTGTGTGTGTTGTGTGTGGTGTGGTGTGTGTGGTGTGTGTATGGTGTGTTTCTAATAAAAAAAATAGGCATGAAGTAAATAACTAAGTATAATATAATAATAAAAAGAAGAGTAATATAAAATAAAATATATAAAATAAAATTAAAAGTATTAAACAAATATAAAACATTTTGGGCTTGCGTTAAAAAAAAGTAAAACAGAAAGTTAAGCAGTAAAGCAAAGTTAAAACAGTAAAGCAGAAAGTTAAGCAGTAAAGCAGAAGTTAAGCAGTAAAGCAGAAAGTTAAAGCAGTAAGCAGAAAGTTATAAGCAGTAAAGAGTAAAACCAAAGATGTAGAGGGGTGCTAGGGGCTAACCTTATTGATTTACTGATTTACTGCCTTTAAGGTATGTAATGTTATGTGAGTTAACGCATAAAGGCAGAAAGTTAAGAGCAGTCATAAAAGCATTACTAATGCCTAGGTATTAGGCTAATACCTCTATTGATTTACTGATTTACTGCTTTAAGGTCTGTAATGTTAATAAATATATGAGTTTAAAGCAGTAAAGAGAGAGTTAAAACCGTAAAGCAGCAATAGTTAAGCGTAAGCAGTGGTTTTAAAGCGTAAAAATGAGTTAAAGCGTAAATACAGTAAAAAAAGCATACTAATCTTTAGGTGTTGTAATCACTCTATTGATTTACTGATTTACTGATTTAAAGTATGTAAAATATATGTTTTTAATAAAAGTTCGTACAATTGTAGTCAAATAAATGATTATATATAGGCACTTTGGCTTTTCTTCTTACATCAATTTTTAAAGAATTTATAAATTAAGTTTAAGTAAAAATCTAAAAGTGTGTGAGTGTAAGTGTAAGTGTATCTGTGTGTGTTGGTGTGAGTGTAAGTGTATATTTTAATGTAAGTGTCTATGGCAGGTGTAAGTGCTTATAAGTGTCATAGTGTGTATAATGTGTCATAGTGAATGTGTGTATAGTGTTGAAAAATATAATCATGAGTAGGAGTATCCTAGCAGCTGTAATATACAACAATCGACATCTATGACTTATAAATAGGGGTAGAGCACCCATAAATTAGGGTATTCTAGTCAGGGGAGGCTAGAAAGGTTGAAAAAAGTGGGACTCGTGGCACTGATGTGGCCATCACTTGGACTATGTGCTCATTGGTCACTTGGACTCATTGGCACTCATTGGAATCATTGGCAACCACTTGGCATGACTCACCTGGCAACTCATTAATACTCATGAATAATCAAGACCACTATAGAACATCACTAGATAACTTTCTTACGATGCTTGGGAACCATCAAAGTTGAAGAGGGTAACACGGGGGGGGGGGGGGGGTAAAAAAGTTACAATGCCAAATTGTACCCGTAGATACAAAGGGTTGACACAGACAAAATTAATGGGTTCTCAAAGTTATCCTCGAAGAACAAAAGGGTTGGTCGAAAATTAGGGCTGCCTAAAAATTAAGGATGGCCCCAAAAATAGGGTGGGCCAAAATTGACATATGGAAACCAAAGGTTTGGTAGTGTGTTTGTACGTGTTTATAAGTGTAAATGTAAGTGTGTCTATGGGTGAAATGGTAGTGTCATAGTGAATATATATATTATATAATATAATATATATATGATTATTATTAATATACTTATATATATTATATATATATATTATATATAATAATTATATATATATATATATAATATATATTTATTATATATTATATATATATATAATTATATATTTATATAGTATATTAGTATATATATATTTATATTATATTTTATATAATATATTATATATAATATATATTTATTTATATGATATATATATATATATATATATATATATATAATATATTATATATATATATATATATAATATATATATATATACTATATATATATATATATATTTATATATTATATATATATATATATATATTATATTTTTTTGGGTAGATGGGCATGAGCATGTCGGGGTAGTAAAAAGCCACGTGTTCCAACATGAATAGCATGTGCTTCGCACGTGGTTTAACGGTTCGATTCAGTGCACACGTTTTCATTTTGTGATTCTTCTCGACGAGAGACTTTTTTTCTCATATTAAATAATTGACTAGGGAATTGGTAAATAAAAAGTATTAAAACACCGATTTATCCGATGTATTTACATACCTGAAACCAATAGGTCTAAATGCTTCGAAATGTGGCCGCAAACTATTCTTCTTCTTCTCTTCTCTCTCTCTCTATTCTCTCTCTCTTCTCTCTCTCTCCTCTCTCTCTCCTCTCATTTTTTCCTCTCTCTTCTCTCTCTTCTTCTCTTTCTTCGTATCGCTTATATATATATATTATATATATATTATTATAGTATATATATTATATGTAAATAAGATAGATATAATATATTTTCTTTAAATATTTCTATTATTTATTATATATATTATATATATATATTAATTTCATTATTATTATTATTATTATTATTATTATTATTATTTATTATTATTATTATTATTATTATTATATTATTATTATTATTTATTATTATTATTATTATTAATTATTATTATTATTATTATTATAAGGCCTTCACGGCACGCTTAAATTGACCTGATTTCAAAATATCTCATTACCAGATCTCACATTTAGATCTGTGGACTAAAGGTCATAAATTTGCCCGAGTGGTGGGTATTCGTAATCTTTCGGTGGGCTATATATTTTTGATTTTGAACGGATAGACGGAACGGTGAAGAAGATAAGGCCTTGAGGTAGAAGGCAGATAAAAAGGGACGGTGGAAAATCGTGGCATGACCATGTGTGGTGTGTTGTGTGGTGTGTGTGTGTGGTGTGTGTGTGTGTGTTGTTGTGTGTGTGTGGTGTGTGTGTGTGTGTGTGGTGTGGTGTGTTGTGTGTGTGTGTGTGTGGTGTGTGTGTTGTGTGTGTGTGTGTGTGTGTGTGTGTGTGTGTGTGTGTGTGTGTGGTGGTGTGTGTGTGTGTGGTGTGTGTGTGTGTGTGTGTGTGTGTGTGTGTGTGTGTGTGTGTGTGTGTGTGACGGGTCTGGGGGCGGGACAAAGGAGGGAATGGGACACAAGGAGCGGCGATGTGACACGGTTTCAGGTGGGATGGGGAAGCGGGCGGCAGAAAGCGGCGGGCTGGGCGGCGGTTCGCCCTGCCGGGTGCTGGGATTCGAGAACAACAAGGTTAGAACAGATCACAGAAAGGCTAAGCCCTAAAGACAGATCAAAATCAGCGTGGGTAAAATTGACCCATGGCCGAAAAAATTGGGGTGCGTAAAATAGGGGGGAATACGTACGACGGAGGCTTGAACCGTTTGGCGCAACCCTTTTCGAAGGGTTGCTAAAAAACTTAGGGGTGCAAAAATTGGGTTTGGCCACAAAAATTAGGGTTGCAGAAAATTTTAGGGTGCCAAATAAAATACAGTGGGCTAAACTGACCCCTGGAAGATCAAGGGGTGGTGAAAAAGGTCCAAGGCCAAAAAAGGTCATAGTCAGGTAAAAATTTGGGCTAAAAAAGGTCAAGGTCAGGTCAAAATCCTAGGATTCTGCGGGGGGCCATGTATTTTGTCAATATCCCCTTCTACTACTTCACCTTCTCCTCCCAAGACTGGGGTTTTTTTTTGTTAGGTAGCGAGCATGCAACTAGAAACAGAAAGAAGTGAAGAATATGTACGAAAGTCGAAAAGAAAGCAGCCTTACCCCCCTTTATATATTTTAGTGAGAACTCTCGCATTCAGAAACCACTTAAGACTCAGGGAACCGCGACGGACCTCACTACTGAATCTACGTGATGTGGAGTAATCCTTTTGGCAGGTGGGCACACAATACCCCATACCAACCGCCATTCACCACTATTATGCCCTTTCTTCTCGCTCTGCAACTCACATTTCTCTCTCAGGCATATTCTTTAATGGATTCAATTCACTTTTTCTCGGTCTCCCACGTTTCGATTCCAGCACAACTCACATACATCCGCTTAACCACCGACCTATCATCCATACCTTTCACATGATGAAACATCCTTAACGTACTTTCATTTTTCTCCTATTTAACCACACAACATTTCTAATACGTTTCATTTCTCATTTATCATCATTGTGAACCTAACACGCCCCTAAATTGTCCATCTGAACCCATTTTTACTTTGATCTATATCTTCTTATTCAAAAAAAATAGTAAAATACCATATCTACTACTATACACTATAATAACACAGGTTAACACATACCTATATATAATATATATATATATAATATTTATATATATATATATATATATATATAATTATATATATGATATTATATATATATATATTTATATATATATTTTATATATATTATTATGTTATATATTATATTTATATATATTATATATATTATAGTATAATTAATATATATTAATATATATTTATATATATATATATATATATTATATTATATTATATATATATATATATATAATATATATATATATTATATAATATAATATATATATATATATATATATATATATTATATTATAATATTATATATATATATATATATTATATATATATATTATATATATATATTATTATATATTTATATTATATATAGATTTTATCATATAGATAATTTTCTAGAGGGTGGAGTTGAGTGAGGTCGGAGTCGGAGTCGGAGTCGGAGTCGGAGTCGGAGTGTAATTTTCAAAGGGTGGAGTCGGAGGTCGGAGTCGAGAGTCGGAGTCGGAGGTAGGAGTCGGTAATATTCAGAGAGTGGAGTCGGAGTCCGGAGTCGCAGTCGCAGTCGGTAATTTTCAAGGGGTGGAGTCGGAGTCGAGTCGGAGTCGGAAAATTTTTGAACGACTCCACAAGTCTCACAAGGACATCTTCCCTTTCAGCAAAGGCAGAATTTGTTGACTTGTTCATAAATATAATAACTCTCCCTAGTTTTCTGCTGCGTAGAGAGATATTTATATTGTTGACGATATTTTTGGAGGGCAAGAGGTTGCTTAAATGCTTCTTTAATTTTGAGCAGCTATGCTTTTTTTGAAAGGTAATAGGATCTCTTGTCCTTTGAAGAAGACAATGGAGGAGGAAGAGGAAAATCATGAGATTTTGTAAATATTCATTAAATTTTTCATATAATATTAAAAATAAAATTTTTTGTAAGGATATATATATCTTATGTATTTAATTTTAAAATCTTTCTTGAAGTCGCACATTATTAGCGGAGACGGTGCGGACGTGCGGAACGTGCGGACTTCGATAGGGAGGTTTTGATGGTCTTGAATAGGGCGGAGGAGCGACTAGCGGACTAATGTTTTCTCGAGGTGCGGAGGTGCACTAGCGGACTACCCTTAAATGGAGAGGGGTGTCCACCTTCTGATTATATAAAATATAATATATATAGTTATATATATATATATATTAATATATATATATATATATATATATATATATTATATTATAATATATATATATTATATATACTATATATAATATATATAATATATATATATATATTTATATATATATATATATATATATTATATATTTATTTTATATGTATGATTATATATATATAATATATATATATATATATATATATATATATTATATATATTATATATATATATATATAATATATAATTATCTTTTCAAATAGGATTATAAGCGTGTAAAAATAATTCATTCTACAATCGATCTAGTAGCACATTAAATATCCTCTATCCGCATATATTATATATTATATATATATAAAAATAGGTTTAGATATTAATGCTTCCTTCAACTTTTCAAAAGCAATTTGATGTTTTTCTTGCCATCACACTTTAGTTGGCTCTCCTTTCTTTGTTAGGTCTGTGAGGGACGCGGCAATCTCGGCAAAATTCTTCACAAAATCTTTGTAATAAGCTGTCAGACCTAGGAAAGATCTAACCTGCTTTTTATTTTTGGGCGGCTCTGCTCTTTTAATCTTTTCCACATTGTCGTCTTGTAACCCTTTGATACCATTTCCTATATAATGTCCCAAAAATTCTACGCTTGATACGGCAAATTTACATTTTGACGGCCTCACAGTAAATTCTTCGTTTTGTAATTTTGAAAGTTATTTTCAGATCGTTTTCATATGACTTTTCCAGGTTCTTGAGTGTATTATAATGTCATCTATGTAGAAGTCGACGTCGTTTATCTCATCTAAGATCCTACGCATCGCCCTTACCAGTGTCACTCTGTCATTGACTCTTCCATAATGCCATCTCTTTCTTTTGTTATAACGACGATCGCTTGACTTCGAAACTTCGGATGCACATTCTTTCTCTTTCTTGTTTGGCACCTGCCAACATCTTTTTCCCACCTTTGTCAAAAGGCAAGATCTCCGACAGACCATATCGTTTTCTTCAGGACCCAAATTATTTTCATTTTGGAATTTTGCTCCACATATATCGGAAGTTTTATCTTTAGTAAGCTTCAAACAAATCACTGACTTTATCATAGTCTTTCCATCAATCATTTCATTATTCTTTTCATCGTAAGTGCTTTCAATTCCAGTAAACGCGGGAGCTTTCAATGGTGCGGACATTACACTTTTGGTCTCCGTTCTTTGTAACACAATTGTTATTTTCCTGCCTTTATTCTTCTTATTTTGGATGCTGTCTGTCATCCTGCACTTTAACCTATAAATACATGCTTTTGTCAAACCAGTATGGTACGATTTGTTTACAATACCATCACTTATCCTGTGGTTTTCTTGGCTTTTACTGAGCCAACAATATTGCAGAATCATTCTCCTCTTTGTTCTTTCGTCCATCTGAAATTCTCTAAATAACTCTTCACAAGTTATATTCATATCTTTACTCAAAAGATATTTCCGTTTGTCCTTTTCATTGGACTTCCATTTGTCCTTTTCATCGGATATATATATATATATATATATATATATATATATATATATATATATATATATATATATATATATATATATATATATATATATATATATATATATATCATATAATTATGTAACAGATTCAATTGATGTTTTCCTTTACGAACCTGACAATAGAAGAGGGGGAAACAGAAAAAAATTTCACAAAAATAAACATTAATAGTTACATTGATTAACAAAGTACACAAGGCAGGAGGATATTCATCATCAAGGCAGGAGTTAGGCATTAAGGATTCAAGATCTTAAAACATAATAACACTCGGTGATGTCGAAGCCCGATAATCAGAAAAGTCCCATATATACAAATTTAATAATAAATAAAGAATATTCCAAATTTTATCGGAATCAAATTATCACATGTCCCGTAAATGGAAAAATAAATAGTTAACTAGTACAAATCAAACAACCTTAAACCTAGAAAATGTTCCTATAAAATGGACATAAAAAGGACACTAAACTTATACCTACAAAATCCAAGACACGTTACCCGATTGTTAATTATATTCCACATCGTATACTTCGATACCCAAATGTTCTTGTGCAATTAATTTTCAGTATAAGAGGCGGCACTTGTAAAGTTTTCAAACCACTCCGTAGTTTGCAGCTAATAACGCTAATTTCACGTAAATAGTTAAACATACGAATTTGTGAACAGCGTCGCTTTTATCGGTTCTATTTCCAGAGTGGACATCATTTATGGCAGCTGGTCAAAACTTTCTCCATCGGTACCTTTTTCTTTCTGCGTTCGGGTCTTGTAATTCACAATGGCATAGGATCCAACAAATCACCGAGTCAATCACAAAGGTTCACAGGTCGAGGCCAAAAACTTGCTTCCTTAAGTGTAATAAACATTGACAAATTATATTACATTGTCTTTTCTTTAAAAACTAAACTCTTTAAAAGTTTTTTCATTATTTTACTAAATTTTATCCTTATTTACAATCAGTCACAATTCAATTCAATGAAAATATTTACAAACTAAAACACTTTAAATTTAAACTCTTTACTTACCGCGTTCGCGGATTTTTCAAAACTTTTATTTTCATTCTTCTGGACTATTCACAAAGCTTCTGTGACTCGTCAACTTTTTGGCAAACTTTTCCTTTCGAGGGCATTGTGAGGCGTGTCTATCTTTTCTCCTCGGCATGATCATTACTTTGCGGTTAAATTTCTTAATAAATTTAAACTTTTTACTTGGTTTTCCCACAATATATATTAATATTATATAATTAATATAATATATAAATATATATATATATTATATATATATATATATATATAATATATTATATATATAGATTATAATATAATATATATATATATTCATATATTATATATAATATATAATATTAATATATTATATATTATACATATTATAAAGGTGGGCACCGTTAATGAGAAAAGTTAAACGCTTGTTAATCCTTAATCGTTCAACAAAAAAATCTAACGTCGGTTAATTCATTAAAGACGGTTTATCGGTAAAAAGTAAAACGGAAGTTAACGTTAAAAATTCGTATAAAACGTAACCGGTTCTTGGAAAATTATGCAGGGATAGTAGTAATTAATTGTTTAATTTTCTTTTAATATGATTGCAGATATTCAAATTCACGTTAAAGGGAAGTTATATATATATATAATATAATGATTATATATATATATATTATATTAAGTATATAATATATATATTATTTAATATATATAATAGATATTATATTATATATATATATTATAATATATATATATGATATATTAATATTCGTCAAAAAATAACGGCACCCACTATGTTTTGCAATGTCACTGCGCAGGGAACGGGAAGGGCCCCTAAACACATGCAAAAACCCAACTACCAAACACAGTGACAGCATAAAGGTGTAACTATGTAACCTTCCCCGCGAGAGGAATTTCGCTGCAGTTATTAGCGGGGACGTCACCATGATAAATTAGGAAACATAAAAACCACGGTAACTTAACATGGGAGGAGGTGGGGGTAGGTTATGTTGCGGGGGCATTAATCTACGGGGGATCATTCACGTCAACGAAGTGGCTCCGAAAAAGAAACATGGAGCAGGAAAGTTGCGTAGCTGTCAAGAAAGAATCAGTGCGTGCAGATAAACACTCTCGCCAAAGGACAACTGGTAACCGGGGCATTTGGTCGACGGTTCGGTGTAAGCGCCAACACAACGATTGCAACGGGTTTTGCCAACGGTACCAGGAACCCTTGAACACTATGATTCGTCCGGCGAGGGACCAAGGTGAGGGCCCAGGCACGACAACCCACTGAAAAGGAACCGATTTATTTTTAATGCTGCTTACATAGAGGAGCACCACACAATTGGCACGACATCTGCAATGATTACCAGCTGGCGGAGTACACGGGCAAGCGCAGTGGTCAGGGGTGAATTACAGTTGCGTCGACGCCTTGCGGGAACCATAAAATTACCGGCCCCGGGAGGGGGCCGCCATTGGTCAACCCGCACAACCACGGGCACATTCGAAGGGCCGCCGAAAACTGGCATTTTTGCCCGAGAACACATCTATTGGACGGGTCGGAACGATTGGGGCAAGTATTTATATGGACGGAGTCGAGAGTGTCCTGTAACGCCTTGGGGGGCACAGGGCGTGCTAGGAGTATACCCAACGACCGACGGAGAGGTTCGCGAAGCAAATGTTGCTGCAGTGCCGCCGTTTTTAGGAGTTGTTCGGTTATGGTACTGGGGGAGGGGCATTCTCTTATCGGGGGCCTACAGGATCGCACATCTTTCGATGAGGCACTCTACAGCCGTAAGGTATATCACAGGACATTCCTCGAAACCATTATTGGTCGTGCAATATGGCCCCTATACATCGGTGGATCTTTTTCATCCTAGCCATTGACAAATGCAAGGGGACCACACATAGGGGCACCAATATCGTGAACGACTGACCGTTTGGGGGACGGTTCAAAATTACAGAGGGGCGTTGGAGGCTGTAGCATATAGGCGGAACCTAAAAAACAACAGGTCTAACATTTGTGGGATATCTCTGAAACGGTTTCGGATTCCACCAGCTTGCAAAACCTCCTCCACGGAAAGGCTTCCGGACTGGCGACAGGCACTGAAAAGACGTTGGATCAAAATCACTGCTAGTGACATTCGCAACTTATCGAAGGGAGCCATGCCAGGACGGTGTCAGGGCATCATCGTGCCATTTGAGGGGTTTCATACACGGTAGTGAGGACAGGACCCAACACCCCTTCGCGCCGATTCGCCGTAGTTACCAAAACATTTTGTGTGTTTACAGCGCCGAAAACCTCTCCGAAACCCTACGGCGAGGGAACCCTTTGGCTGCAACCCTTGCCTCACACCTAAATTAAACATACGTTCCGGTGAGGAACTCCCACCATGTATTGCTCATTGTCCAATTAAAGTGTCCGCGTTCTTCACCTTTTCTACCGCTTCCTTCGCCACGTTAACCCTTGTGGGCGTTAATTTTAAACGGAGTAATATATATAATTATATTATATTATATATAAATATATATATATATATATTATATATATATATATTATATTAATATACTATATATAATATATTATATATACTATAGTTAATCATAAAATTCTAATACATATATATATATATATTATTATAAACACTTTCCCAACACAACTTTAGCTTGGACGTGACAGACAATAACCAATAGTGCAGCGTCTTTAACCTACTAACCTATAATACAATAAAACCTTATCTTACTAGAACTAAATATACTATAATAACTATGTCCCATCCACCCGCATGGTTCCCGAAGGTAGTACACTTCTATCATAAATCAACACATAAAAATGTACAATAATATCTTCTTCCAATAGAATATTAACAGCCCTCAGATAATTATCACAGGTTTATGCATAAAAAACCATCACCCTAAATCCAATATTTACAACGATCGAATACCACTTCCATTTACTCTTTATCATTCATCCACTAACAACACTGTAGAGATATGGTAGTTAGAGGGTAATAACGCCCCCCCTCACCTTCAAATTATCTATTAAAAAACCGTTAATTCCAGTATTCCACAACCCTTGTTAACCAATATTTTATCTACCAATAACCCCTACTATATACTTCACGTACCAGAGAGGACTAACAAGTCCCTCCCCGCTTCTGTTAAAATTAACGCTCACACCCACAAGCAGGTACTGGGGCCGTACAGGAATTTTTCTATTACAAAACACTTTATAACAATATTATTCCGCCCGGCGACCCCCTAGACAAAATAGGTTCTGGATGGATTTTAACACATTTTGTAAGAAGAACAGCGCTAAAACCGCGTGTCTAGAAGCAAAAGAAGCATACATACTACTTAAAATCTCGTGCCCAATAAGAGAAACTCTCTTATATTAGAACAACAATAACATCAGTGGGTTTTTCTCTGCTCTCCACCTATAAAAAACCGTCCCTACAGGGTAATCGCGATAATTTGTCTTGTGTCAAAAGAGGGGCCAAATTTAGGAATCAGGCCGGATGATAAAGAGAGTCCCACTAGAAGGTAGCTAGAATCTAAAATTGCAGAGACCTTTACATGCTCAGCCTCTCACATGCTATGCGAGCAGGATGTGACGAGTTACCAATTTATACAGTATACTCAGGCCCTCCTTCTGAGGTGCTCCCTCGTGCTAACATCATCGACCACCTCGCCCGTAGGGGTACCCGGAATTTTTCTCTATATCTTCTACTCCTTCGACATGGTAGAACCGCCCGGTCGTGCGGTGTCCAGTTTGGCTGTCCTTGCGCAAGCGAATAGCCTCGTGGCCTCCGATAAAGGTGAGGGCCTAGTGGGGGGTCAGCATGTCTCAATATATCCTTCATATATTAGTTGTGTGAGGTAATGACTCCCATACTTTGCTATAATCAGGATATATAATATTGAGTGACTGTACCTGACATAACCGTACGTTACCTTATGAGCAATGCTCTCGGCTCGTATAATAGTGGTATAATATATAATATGTAATATATAATATATCGGAATGTCCATAGTAATATCTAAGGAACTTTATATTGTCTTTTCCAGTGTTCTTGTGTCTGCACAGGTTCCTATTTCGTGTAATAGCATGAGATAATAGTTGCATAAGCTTATATATATTAGTGGATTCCGTATCAAGATATAATAATTAATATTTCCTCACATAAATAGTTTATTAGACTTGATGTTAGAGGTCCTATAGTAGTATTATACTAATAACCTATATGCTTATAAGCACTCCAACGCTATAATGTAATATTTAATTGTAATAAAACTCATACGTTATCCCAAGGTATGATATATTATATATCAACTTCTTCCTGAAAAAAAAGGGGCGGTTTATTTCTATCTGAAAATCGGATAACTTGTTGGAACCTCTGTTCTGTAAGGTATACTCAAGTCTATTAATGTTCAGTGCAATTAGGATGAACATGGGAATGTACGGAACAAAACGATAATCTTTATTAAAATGATACTCGTAAATTAAGGCAGGTTAACAAGTTTGTGCACGCGAACATATGGTCCGAGGGAGTCGGAGATGGATGATTGGAAATATCATTTTAATTAGTTCACGTTTATAATTCCACAGAATATAATCGTTAATAGTTCGTGACTTCCTTGTCGATAATAATTGCGAAGAAAAGAGAGTGCCATCCATCGAAGATGTGCGATTCTGCTAAGGCCTTAAGGAGTACACGGGACTAAAAAGCATGTAGACCGTGTCTCAACTCCTCACAAGAGAGGCCATTATACGCTTTAGAACAACCTTACAAAATGCCACCTTTTGTACGGCACCTTAGTCAGCACATTATTGACAATTGCTCTTTTATGGTATATAAGGTACGAATCATCCATCCTGTCCGGTCTGTTACTATACGATTTAGGTCATATACTCATATAGCCGCTATACATATGTATCCTCTAATGAGTAGCGTATTAACAGAATGAACTCTCACTCACTTCTCGGACTACTAATACTATATAATTTATAATATATATATAATTATATAATTATTAATTATATAATAATAAATATTATACCTCTTAGTATACTCTCTACGTGATAAAGTAATATAGATATCATATTATGCTATATTATATCCCAATCCTGATCGACTCAACGTACCAATAGATGTTATTATCTCTATAGTATGTAGCTAAAATAATGTACCTCAAGTGGCGCCCAGTCGAGATATATCATGCTCAGTTGTAGTGGTATTATTTAATTATATATATTATATACTGGTGTCAGGTTGAACCTCAGAATGCAGGCCGTCCAGGTCAACTCTAGGTATAAATTATGTTAATAGTAGATTAATAATTTAGTTTTTATCGCAATGGCGTTCTATACTACTATATATAGTATATAATGTTAATATAACGATACGCATACTATTTGTAGTTATATTGATCGATTACTATGTACACTGAATCCATTGGATGCCAGTATGATATATATATAATATGTAACCTCTACCGCCAGCTAGTGGTATATTCAGTATGGTAGGTGCATATTGTTATGCAGTATTAGGATGCATGATACAAAAGACCGGAGCAGACTATGCCTATATAATGACCACATTTGGGATATTCAGCGCAGGACATATAAAATTATCGTCTTATATTCCATAGTATAGCGTGTATATGGATATCGGTGTCGCCCTAGTGAGTACTCTCTAACTACTTGTCTCATCGTCATGAACGATCATATATGTCACCAGTGGTTTACCTCTATAATATATATACTATATATATATATGGTATACTGAATATTTAGGTACCGTTTTGTGTGGATAAACCGCAATGTTACATTCTGATAGTGGTGGCGCTACACCGTAACCGATCTGAATATCGACTACTCCTATAATATATATAAATCCCTATATGAATATCAGTTACCAGTGTCCCTTTGGCGCTCAAGGTTTACGCACTGATCTCATTATAGTGATCAATATAGTGTCTGACGCACTATTCCTCTATCCAAATGAGGTGATTTATTAGTCGGAGATCACTTCGTAATACTAGTATACTATAGTGAATGATAATGAGCCCTTATTCTCCCAACGTAGCGAATCTCCCGATGTATCTATTATTACTTACCCCAATAACTCACGTTATCTTCACCGAATATGTCTAATTTATTAAGTTACAGTGTGAGTATTTTTAATTGATTTTGCTGCTGATGAAATTATATCATAATTTATAGGTTTACAGTCCTCCAAATACTAGCTACTAAAGCGGGATATTTACTTGACTCGCTAGGGTATTATTGAATGGGTTTACATTAATGATTGGTAGCACTTAGCTAGTAGTAATTTGGGTATCAGTACTTTGTATAGTAGGTTATATTGTAGATAGTATTCTATGTATATTAGGTTATAAGGGTTTAGGTGACCCTTTCCCAGTATTATCTAGCTAGGTCTAGATTATAAGTGATAATTATAATAATAATATATATAGTATACAGTATATATGTTGTATATTTATGTATATGTTAGTATATAATGTATAAACGGTAATAAATATGTATAGAATATTAATTATTAATAATAATATAAATTTATATATATATAGTATTATTATATATAAGTAGTATAATAAATGAATTATTTAAATATATTATAATTATTATAATATATTATATTAATATATATATATATATATATATAATATTTATATATAATATATATTATATATATAATAATATATATATATTATATATAATATAATATATTTTATATAATATCATATATTATATTATATATTATAATATATATTATAATATATATAATATTTATACTATTAATATATTAATAAATATAATATGTTTTCATTAAATAATATAATTTAATAATCCGTACATTTAACCTTGAAATTAATTACATAATCATTAAAATGAATGTTTCTAAATTTCAATATATTATTAATAATTTGCTACTTGTCACTGCATGATTTATTTTCTCAAATATTCATTACAAGTCTCCATGAATCATAGTAGTTAACGTTTATAACGATTAATAATTTATTTATTATAATAAATTGATACTAGTCAACTTATTACTCACGTATTTCATAATTCTTTTACCTCTCGTAAAAACTTCTGCGTTATATATAATTTATTAATTGATATAATTAATTAAGACGTCTATTATAATTTTTTTATTTGTAATTTAATTATAGTACGTGAATTATTTGATATTAGATAATATAATTATAATAAAAGAATAACTAGTGATTATATAACTTTCTCTAATTAACGTAAGTGTACCAATATCACTTTATATATATATATATATGTATATATATATATTATTACATTTATATATATATATAATATTAATATATTTAATAATATTATTATATTATATTAATATTATATTAATATAATATGTAATATATATTATATTATATATAATATATTATTATATTATTATATATATAATAATATATATATTATATTAATTTGATATATTAAGTATAGTTAAATATATATATATATAAAGTAATTAAATTTAATTTAATATATATTTATATATAGTATATATATATATTATATATTTAATATTAATATATATTATTTATATAATATAATATTAATATATATATATATATATAATATAATTAATATAGTTATTGTTAGCGTAGACATAAATAACTACTCAAGTAAAAAGTTTAAAATTAAAAAGAATTTAATAAGATGCATTCTTTAACATTATATTCATGAGTTTCTATTAAGAATAAGATATTAAGTGAACAATACTCGCTATCAACACTGTTCTCGTGGTGATAGAGATAAGTATATTGTAGCCATATTTGATTTGATCGATAACGTCTACGAAGTCTATTCTTAGTGAATTATGATACCTATTATGACCAGAAGATAAATGTAAATAAATAAATTAAAAGTTTTTAAAAATCTCATAAACTTTTCAGACATCAGCTATATATTATATATAGTTATATATATATAATATTAAAGGTTATAATATATAATATATATATTATATTAAATTATATATATAATATGTATACGTGATATAAATATATTATTAGTCTTTAATAGTAAAGTAAGTTGTTTAAATTTGAATATAGGTTTTTATTATGTTGTAATAGTAATATTTTGCAGAGTTAGTGTAATAAGAATATATATAATGATTAGTGACTGTATATTTGATATTAAATAAGTACATATAGTATTAATAATAATTTAGTAATAAATTATTGAAAAAAATACTTCTTTAAAGTATGTTTAGTGTTTTATTTAATAAAAATAAAATAAAAATAGACAATATGTATAATTAGTTATTATTACATACAGATATAGTATATATATTTTAAACTTAAAGGAATTAAGTCAGTTTATTTTTTAATAGGTAGTACTATTGAACTTTTGTATGTGGAATGTACATCTAGTGTTAAATTATTGATTGTAATCTCATATATATGCTAATTATTATGTTAATACTATATATCAAAAGACTCATATATACCGAAACGTGTCAGAAAGATA
Organism: Trachelipus rathkii; assembly: GCA_015478945.1. NCBI lineage: Eukaryota > Metazoa > Arthropoda > Malacostraca > Isopoda > Trachelipodidae > Trachelipus > Trachelipus rathkii. Next base: position 30,054 of record JABUQX010017895.1, read on the forward strand.
TATATATATATATATATATATAATTGAGGTAATTGAAATACAAAGCTTAATTTCTGACCAGCTGCCATAAATGATGTCCACTCTGGAAATAGAAACCGATAAAAGTTACTGACGTCTGTTACCTACAAATAATTCGTTATACTATATAATCATATAGTTATTTAAACATTTTACGTGGATTTAAGCGTTAATTAGCTGTCAAAACTACGTAGTGGTTAGAAAACTCATTTATATCAAAGTGCGCCTCTTATATACTGAATGTTTAGAATTCTTGCACTCATAAGAACATTTGAGCAGTTTTAACATTGTATACGATAACTGGTGAATTGAACTAATTAAGATTACGTTTCAATATTATATTTATTATTGATGAGTATACAGGTATCTTGGATTTGTATAGGGTATTAAAGTTTTCAGTGTTCCTTTTTTTAATTTAAGGTCCATTTTTATTAGTAATAAATTTTTTTATTTTATAAAGACTCGTTTAGATTTTTAGAATTAACAATGATTAACTAGTCCGACAGTTTTTTTTTTTTTTTATCAGGAGCTTATGAGTAATTTTGATTTAATAGTTTTAATATTTCTCATTTATATTTTATTATAGTATAAATTTTGTATATATGGGACTTTTCTTATTGTCGGGCTTCCGACTAATCATCCGTAAGTTATATATTATTATGTTTTTAATGATCTTTATGAAGATCAATTTTCATGATCTTCATGAAGATCATGAAGATGATATGATATATAACCTCCGCCTATGTATGTACTTTGTTTTTATATTAAATATATCTAATTGTATTTTTTGATGATTGTTCATGTTCAACAACTACTCTATTGTTCATGTCGTAAGGGTATTATTTTACCAGCTCACAATTGAATTCTCTGATATATCATATAACTTAATATTAATAATATATAATATGTATTATATTATTATATATATATATTATATATATATATATATATTAATATATATATAATATATTATATATATATTATATATATATTATATATATATATAATATTATTATTATATTATATTAATATAATATATATAATACGAATATATATATATAATATATTATAATATTATATATATATAATAATAAATATATATATTATATATACTATATTAATATAATATAAATATATATATATATCACGATGAATAAGGTAACACAATGTGAAAGTCTCAATTTGAGATTGAATAAAGGAACAAATCAAGGAAGAATAAATAATCTTTGTTGTGAAGAGTTAGTATAAAGCCATAATGAAATATATATATATTAAATCTATGTTGAAGAGTTATTGGGTAGGAGAACTTTTCCTAGAGATGTGGATACGACTAAACAAAGAGTAGAGAATTGACTTTCTGCCAATATCGAAGATGTCCTCTATCAGTATATAGTAGAGAGGAAGCAACTCCACTGCTTGAGGATATAGTAATTGGATATCAATTCGATTAAATACGGTTTGTACATAATTAATAGCATGTATATATTTATATATAAGTGTTAATAAAGTGACTATAGAGATAAAGTCATATTAGGAAGTCACAATTTAGATTAGAAGAATTAAGATGCTATAATAAATAATAAACAATTTTGTGTTATCAAATAACGAGACCAAAAGTTTGATAATGTCCGCTAACTCAAGAATAAGACTTCCTACCGCTAGTATAATATTTACTAGGTGAATTCGAAAGCATCTATACGAAGGGAATAAATGACATATAATTGAGAATAATGATCATTCGATTAGATTATAAAAATAACTGAATGAGAACAAGTTTTCTTGTTTAGTTATGTTTAATTCCTGTACAAATAACATAGCTCTTACTGAACATAAATCACTGAAAAATTCCATAAAAATGAAAAATAATTAGTGTTTACATTTCTTTCAATTCAATGAAAGAAACCAGTCGTGATATAGATGCCAAATTATATTAATTAGTGTACTTGAAGCCTGGACGGAAAGTACAGCAGAGAAAGGTAAATGAGGCACGATAATCTTATCTCAGTAAGTCTAGACGATAATCTTCGTTAATATATATTTAAACAAAAGTAAAAGAGATGGCATATGGAATGATGTCAATGATCTAAGAGTGTGACATTATAGTATATTAAGTAGGTGCGATATATGATCGATAGATCTAGATGAGATTATTAAACGACGTACGACTATTACTTACTAATAGATATAATTATATATATATAATTATACACTCTAAGAACTTTAGAAATAGATTCATATGAAAACGATTACTAGAATTAATATAACTTTTCCTAAAATTAACAATAACGAAAGAATTTAACTGTGAGGCCGTATATCATATAAATAGTATAAAATTATGCTCCGTATCAAGCGAGAATTTTTGGGACTAATTATATAGGAATTGCTATCATAAGGATCGATAACAAGACGACAATGTGGAAAAATAGATTAATTAATAAATAAATAAGTTACGAGTCCAATAAAATACATAAAGTAAGGTTAATTTCAATTTACCTAGTCTGACAGCTTATTACAAATGAATTATTGTGAAGAATTTATGCCACGAGATTGCTCAGTATCGTTGACCCTCACAGGAATTAGTATATAACTACTAATCAAAAGTAAAGGAGAGCCAACTAATAAGTGTTATGATTGACCTAGTAAAACAACTATCAATATTGCTTTGAAAAAGTTGATAATAGGTAAGCTTATAATTCAATATGCTTAAAACCTCATTTATGAAACTATATATATAAATATGCTCAGCCTCAGTTTGTGGATAATAGAATTTTCCAACTTCCATGGTGGTAATGATATTACTTAACACATATCTTTGTAGTAGTTAAATTATACATGCTAGGAATAAACCTCGAATATTTATCCTTACATCCGATATTCTTACGGGATAAGTTAAGTAAATCTTAATCTCCAACGCCTAACAAAATAATTATTCAGTTTATTAGGAAAAAGTAATAATATAATAATTGAAATGACTATCGGTAACAGATTGATAATAGTTAGATAGTTTTGTAAACCCAATTATTATGTTATGGCTCAAAGGTATTTATTATTATCAATCCGACCATATGACTTCTATACTCATAGGCATAACTGAACTAGAAGGTAATAATAATACGGGTATATGACACTTAGGTTATATATGTTGATTGATGCAATTTATTTGCATACGAGTCTTTAGATGTTACTTGTTTCAACAATTCACTCGGCATAAAGATTTTAATTGTTGAATACGCTCATATATTAACTTATATGAGATCAATCGGCGTACGATTAACCACTGAAAATATGGGATTAACTATATATACCCCACAAGGTGTGAAAATATGGAGGAACCATTCTCGCAAGTGTTTGGTGTTTCAAGTGACAGTAATGAATTATTGTATAAAAATACAATTTACCGTTAGTAAATTGCTTATATTAATATTTGAGGGATACCTTATATGTTAATAATCAACTGGAAACATTGCCTTCGTTTGAAATCTTTGCTTGATTGATAATAGTTCATTCCTCAAAGTTTGTGCTGTATCCTCACAAGAGCATACTTTAAATTTATATTAAATTTAAAATTCTATTCAGCAGCAAAAAGGTTATACATACACACTACAACATATACATATATAATTATAATTTATTATATATATATATATATATATATAATTGAATCATATATATATATATATATTAATATTTATATATTTAATATTATATAATATATATTATATATATATTAATATATATATTAATTATATTTAATATATATTATATATATTAATATATAATAATTATATTATATAAATAATATATATAATATTATAATATATTAATTATATATTTTATAATATATTTTGTATTAATGTACATATATAGATAGAATTAGAATATTATTAATATAGTATAAGAAACTTAAAAAATATATATAAATAGGAGATAGGAATGTTATTATAATATAAGAAATTCTAGAAAATATTATTCCTTTCCATACAACTTATACTCATAATTTTAATAATTTTTTTTTGATATTGAAATAATAAAAATAAAATTTACTCTATAACCAAAATTGTGTGATTATTAAATTAAATAGTAATAAAGGATATAGCTCATTATAAGTGGAGAGTCATATAGCAGGATATATATCTTACCGACTCATCAATAAGGCTGAAATTTGTATTGTTTGAAAATATTATCTGCAATGTGTCAATATATTAATGAGTGCACATTTCTTTCCAATATGGTTAGAAAAGTCGGACTAATAATAAAGGAAGAATCAGATTATTTATATTGCGAAATTTAAGCTGTCGTTAATAATAAGTCCAAGCTCCTGGTTCTATACAATTATATTTTCTTTACAAATTGCGTTACCATATTTTTTTTACCGTGTAATCAAAAAAATTATTATAGAATTTTATTTTTCTTTTATTTTGTAACTAATTATTGATCAAATTTTTATGAAACTAATATGAAATGTTTCATATTAATGTATAATAATAATAATATAATAATAATATATAATAATCGATAATTAATTTAATAATAACTTAATTAAT